>JARWCS010056429.1:0-15988 GCA_034783895.1 Geukensia demissa | reverse complement strand
ATGAAATTGGATGAAATAAAACATTTTGAAGGATTTTATCCGGAATAATAAATTAGCATTTTTTCACAAAAATATAAAAGGAATTTCAAGTAAAATTAAACATTGAAAACAAAATTTTCAGATATCAGCAAATTTTATGGGGTTTTTTGCCATTTTTAACCTTAAATAAGTTATTATAACAACTTTTTGCCAAAAATAATCTGTTTAACTAATATTATAAACAGCTTGACTTAAATTTAAAAGTTTTAACTTTGCAAGCAAAATAAAACATTGAAAACAACTTTCCAGAAATAAGATATTTTTTACAATTTCTTACCTTTTTGTCCCAAAAAGAAGTTATATAACTCTGTTAGCCAAAAAAATATTGTTAAATTTAATATTATAAACAGCTGGACTAAAATTCAAAAGATTTAATATTGCAGCTAAAATATAACATTGAAAACAAATTTTCAGAAATCAGTGATTTTTTAACAATTTTACAAAAAAATTGAGACAAAAGATTATTAAAATGTTATATTTTGCTCATTTCAGCCAAAAGGGATGTGATGCAAAGATTTTATGGTATTTCAATTAGTTTAAAGAGTAGACCAATTTTGGTCCTTCGTGGCTCTACCACTTTTGTAAAGCCGAAACATCACCTACTTGCCGCAGGTACTCTAGTGCTAAAATTATCTTCACAATAGGATCCTACTATTCAGTAATATTGTTACACGCACAGTTCATTAGTTTTAAACAAATGTTAGCATTGTAAAACAATACGGCTTTTCTAGATTTTAAATAAAAGATATTTGATTCTAAATAATTTGGTCTATTATTTTATTGAAAATGTTTATTCCTTATGAAAGTTTTATTCTAAATAATTTGGTCAATCAGTTTCTTCAAACTGGTTTTTTCAATATGACAGTCGACATTAAATGGCATATTCCTTCTCATCAAGGTCAAGACGCTGTTCGAACATTATGAATTCATCAACTCCTATGATTAAAACGTTTCAGTCACCACGGCGAAATCATCACAAACATAAAACTCTTATCGGACATTAATATTCTTTAAAAATCCATATTAGGAGGATAGATAGAGAGCAAAACTACTATCATTCCTATAAAAACAGTTTAATGATATCCACGGCTAAAAGAATAAAGAACGCAATTTGAACAAATTATTCCGTTGTTCAACGCGAAATATGAAACGTTATGTAACTTTAATACAATAAGAATAACCCTTTCAAAATGATAGTTCTGGTGAGAGTCGGAGCTAGGAGATTTTCTTAATAGAGAACGGTTATGGCCTCAGTTTACAATAAGAATCAACCTTCCTAGAATGATAGGTCTGGTGAGAGTCGCGGGAAATTTCCTTGATTAGGGAACAGCTATAGCTTCAGTTCATAGTAAGACTCAACCATCCCTAGAATGATAGTTTACGTTAAGAACTGTTAGTTCTGCTGAGAGTCGGAAGAGATTTTCTTGGCTAGGGTACTAGCTTGGCTTGGCTGGTGAGAGTCGGATGAAATTTCCTTGACTAGGAAATAGCAGGATAGATAGAGTGTAAAATTACTATTATTCCTTTAAAATAGTTTAAAGATTTTCTGGTTTAAGTGTAACAGCTATGGTTTTTTTTAAAATTCAAAATTCAAATGTTGAATAAATATGGAGAATTTAGGTATGATATACATGTTCAAGGAGTAATCTCTTATCAGTAGCATTAGAACCAAAACATAGGAAGTCAAAGATCCAAACACAGTAAAAAAGTACTCAAATCAAAATGGGAAGCCAAATCAGACTATTATGTGAAATAATTTTCGAGGCCTTTCCGTACTTTCAGTGGTTTAGAATTTTAACACATGCGGCAAATTCCTGTAAAATATTGTTTGATAAATTTCATGTCAGACAAGTCTGACAACTGGACTGGTGAATACCCTCAGAGACATGATCCACCAGCAGAGGTATCGACCCAGTGGCTTCAATATACAAAATTATCAATGTTGAATAAATCTGGTAAGAATTTAGGTATGCTATATGTACATTTCAAGAAAAAACCCCTCATCAGTGGCATTAAACCAAAACATAGGAAGTCCAAGATCCAAATAGCAAAAGAAGCCATCTTTGTGTAACAGCTTTGGTTTATTGGAAATTAAGAATTAATCTTTCCAGAATGATAACTCTGGTGAGATTCTAGGGAGATTTAATTGATTAGGGAACAGCTATGGTTTCAGTTTACAATAAGAATAAACCATTCTACAAAAATATTTCTGGTGAGAGTTGGAAAGGAATCCCTTGACTAGGAAACTGCTATGGTTTCATTTTACAATTGGGATCAATTTCCAAGATTGATGATTCTGGTGAGAGTCGAAGGAGGAAGTTTCATTGACTAGGTAACAGCAGGATAGATAAAGTGTAAAACTACTATCATTCTCATAAAAAATGGTTTAAAGACATTCACTCTAAAAGAATAAAGAACATTATCAAACGATATTATTCAGTTTTTTGTAACTCGAAATATGAAAAGGTTATTAAACTTTATTATCATATAGCATATATCATATGTTTTAAATTCACAAATTTTCTCAATTATATAGAAGCCAAATGTGTATTTCTGAGACGTTTGACTAGAAACAAACCATTTGTAACAAAGGAAGGATTCAAATTTTACAGCAGACTTAAATGCAAATAACAAATGTGTTGACGTTGAAATATAAGAATAATCGACCAATTTAGTACACAATGCAAAACGAGTAACAGTTATATATCAAAACAACAACATCCACTGTACTACATGTTCCTGGCTTTTTTTTTTTTTTTTGCTGTTTGGATCTTGGACTTCCTATTTTTTGGCTCTAATGCTACTGATGAAAATTTACTCCTTGAAATGTTCATCAAGCATATCTAAATTCTCTATATTTATTCGCCATTGGTAATTTTGTATTTTTGAACAGGCACATCAAGTATTGTGTGGCGGGGTTATACTTTTTGAGTGTTCAACACTTCCTCTAGCATTAAGGCCTATGGCAACCTGTAGAAGTATATGATTGACATGTTTTGGATGGCTGTCTCATAGACATTCCCATCACATCTCCTTTTTCTATACAGTGATATGACGGGAAAAGAAATACTTAAACCCAACCGCATTAAATTTAACGAAAACAATTATAAATACAATAAGGGGTAGCATAATGTATATCGACCTTAAAAAACAACTCTTTTTTACAGCAAATTCAAAATCTAAAAATAATTACTAGAAACATAGTTATTCCTTGTTTTCGACTGTTAATAATTAATTGCGTATTGAGAATGTAACGAAATTGCCCCTCAACAGAACACTCAGGAAAGCCATTCACTGGATACCACCTGAAAATTGAAATAAAAGTATTTCATGCACTACATTGGGAAGAACTATAACACCTACGATAGATGATATGGTAACGCAGGGAGGGGACAACTAAGTTTGTGACAAAAGACAGAGGCAGATGGCGACTGCTTCTTGCAGCCTCAAGACCAATCGAGGACGAGGAGAACTAAGTACTTTATTTCATGAAGAACAGGCATATAAATATTTATGTGCATTTTATAATCCTTTGTCGAATAATAGTAATGCTCTTTTGGTTTAAAAATTCAAAGTTGATCATTTACAGATTGCCGCTATTTTGGTTCATTTTATCTAGTATTAGCATTGTTGGAAGCTGAATTAGCCCTGTTTACCAGTGGAAAATTCAAATGTATTTCAAATCATCGATTAACAGATTGAAATTTACTTCACAGAGTGAGCTCTGTTAAAATATCTGAAATCTTTAACAAACAACATTCTTACTTAAACGTTATGATTTAAATCGTTGTTAAGATGGTTTGATGTACCTTGACTATGGAACAGCTATAGTTATGTCATGTTTGATTACAACGAATCCAAAACCGGTTACGTAAATCTCTCCATTGAAATCAAACGCTGAAACTAAAACCGGATTTGAAAACCCGTTCGATAATTGGATTTAGGTCCAACCAAAGTCTAAATAACGAAAATCATCCGGCCAATATAATATAGATAATATCGTAATTTTATCTTTAATAAGTTATTGTCTAAATCTGAGATTGTGGGCATCCATTTCTAATATATATGAATAACGTATAAAATTTGTTTTTGTTACAAATATTTTTTAAAATTAAATTACTGATGAAGTTTTTCGTATTGTGAAAAGGCATAATACTATAAAAAAAAAGTGTTGAATTGTTAGTTTAGCATCATACGAAGGACAAGATAGCAACGCATTTCTAAAAATCTATTTACTAACAGAAGAAAATATGTTAAATCTTGTGGTATTCGGTGCACCCTAAATGAATCCCACTAAAGTGTTAACTATTCCAATATTTATGAATTTTTAGATAAATCGTTTCTAGCTTGCCATACAGCAAATATCAAAAGAAATTCGAAGATACCAAAGGGTCGGAAGACAGACAAGACCTTGGCCAACAAAATGAAATGAAAGTCAAACACAGAACACACAACACTACACTAAATTTAAGCTGGAGTAACACGCACCCTACATAAACCAGGGTGGGTTCAGGTGTTCCGATTAATTTATACTTACTTAGTTTTATAAGCATATAATTCGTATTCGAACTCAGTGGATATTTTGGAAATTTTCTTTCCAACATACAAGTATAGGTGTTATAACTTCATTTCAAAAATTTTTAAGACAAAAAAAAATATAATTTAAGTAATATGTATAAAAATAACATTTTAACTCAGTCTTCAAATTAACTCTCATTAAATATAAAAACCTCGACTATATTTTAATGTCTGTCTTTGTAAATCCGGGCAATCGAAAATTCTTCTAGCTATAAGATATATTTCAGCTCGTTTTACACCCTATTCCATCCGTATCGCAATGCTGTAATGTTTCTCATTAAACTGCAAATGTTCTTCTTACCGTGATCATTTTTGGAATGCGGCGGCAACTTGCCAACAAAAACATATGAGGAGTCTGGTTTTTGGAAAGGGAGATCTCCCAATACACACTCGCTTGCATGCAAAACAAGTGCTTAAAATCGATTTGGAATTTTTAAAAAGGGATCTTGGTCCCTTAATTGGGTTCGCTGGATCCGCCCCTGGTGGTACCGGTTGCATGATAGAATATATACATACAGGTTCATAACTGTTAATCAATTTCAATAGTCGGGATATTTCAGAGGCGGATCAATCGGTGGGACCAAGGAGGGGGTTGAACATTCAAGTTAAAATATTTAAATGGATTTTCGACAAGTTTTTGCGGACCTGGGTTTTTTTTACCGAAAAGTGTATTCAGCCTTAATATCCCTCCTTTCGGTAAATCTGGAACAGCCACAGTAGACATGAACTTTTGTGGTGGAAATGTTAAGTAGTTGGTCCGCTATGCCCCATAGTTGACCCAAATATTAGATTTTTTAAACACACCAATAAGTCGTTGTGCACATGATGTTTTAATGATTTATAACTGATATAATTGTCATAATTTCGATCTGTAAAAATCCAAAATGTTTGGAGGTTTTTGTTTAAAATAGATATGTGCGCACAAAAACATCACGGAGATATTTTAACAAAACATTTGTACTCTGTATGTTGTTCCCAGTTCGTATAGATCTTTAATTGTGCAAAGTTTGGTTCTGATGTTTTTTGTTAAAAAACGATCATTATCAAAATCGACAAAATCAGTTTGTATCAAATTAAGTATTATTTTAGTATTTCACATTTCAAGTAATTTATATGTACCATCAGAGACATATATGTCTCTGGTACAATGCGACTGTTGTAGAACCAGTTAAACTCCAAAATTTGTTGGATTGTTAAGACATTTTTAAAACAAACGATATAGAATAATAGATACTTAGCCACTTTTCATTTTTAGCCAAATGCTTGGGCCAATAAAATGGCCTAACGACCCTGGTCCTTTATAAAAATTGCGGAAAAGTAATTAGACCATTCGCACATCAGATAGTTTTCGACTTGTGCTGCACGTGAACAATATTATATGATTGATCGATAAACTTTACGTCAACAACATACATATATTGTCTAAAATATATTCATGTTAGCTTTGGATTTAGTAAATTACCATTCGTACGAAGTCAATCTTAATTTTAAAATGAAAATATTTGAAAATACGAACAATGTTATTGAAAACTCGGTCAGTAGAGATCAGTGGATGTTGATCATGTGCAATATATTGTTTTTATGTAATATTATTCTAAGATCATTTTTCGCATTTCAGACCCATCAATCACTTGAGAAGCTGTACAATATTTTTATCTTGAACATAATCTATTTATTATTTAAGCAATGCCTCCAAACGATGGCTGCTGGGAATGATTGGATCAATGAGGATAAAATCAGAGAAAATTGCATTACAACAACAAGCTTTTGGCATTTGATACTCCATAAATTAGGTCTTTACAATAGAAATCGTAATACAGCACGGAAATTACTCGACAACAAAAATTTCAATAGCCCACAAAAGGCTTTTTTGATTTAAATTATTTGTTGTTGTTTATAAATTGGTGATGACACAGGATATGAATGTAATCGGTGATTAAACGAGTAATATCCTGGATATGTATTAATTGTAGCATCCACAGAGATTAGAAATATTATAGACATTTAATTCCACTGTTAAGTCTTTATTTTCAGTGCTGTATTATTAGTGGGACGTCAGACACTAACCAAATCTGAGTCTTCGCTTCAAAACTATCAGAAAAAACTAAAGTTAAGATACTAAGATATACCGTTGTGACTAACATCGATTGGGACTATACACCAGCTTTGTCTACTAAGTAACACAACGGGTGCCACTAATGGTGCAGGAGTTGCTTATCTTTCCAGAGCACCTGAACTCACCTTAGTTTTTGTAGTGTTCGTGTTACTCTAGCTTTAGTTTTCAGTGTAGTGTTGTGTGTACTATGTTTATCTTTCGTTTTCTTTTTTATTGGTCACGGTCTTATCTGTCTTCTGATTTAATGATTTCTGTCTGCCCCTTTGGTATCTTCGAATTCTTTTTTTATAATCCAATGACTAGACCACACGGACAACATTTCCAGGAATCAAATAGTTATAAATAGATCATTTACCTTTAAAATAATTATTTTATAGGAAAATTTGAGGTACTGTTGTATGTTATAAAACATGGTGCTTTGTACTCTGAATAAATACATTTTATGTACACTTGTTATAATCAATTCTAGGGTAACGACATCCGTTGTAATCTAGTCTGATAGTAATTCTGTTCTTCTGACATTTGATTGTAATTCTAGTGTACTGACATTTGAGTTTAATTGTATTGTACTGACAGTTGATTCTGCTTCTAGTATATTGATGTTTGCTTGTATTTGCAATGTACTAACATTTGATAGTAATTCTATTATACTAACATTTGACAGTACCTCTATTGTACGTACATTTATTTGTAATTCTAGTGTACTGTAGGACACCTGTCGATAAGTCTACATTTTCAAAACCGATGTTAAATAATAATGTTGAATTTTAGGATAGTCTCAGACCGTGTCAAATAGGATAAAGACTACAACTATCTAAACTAACAGTAGGGTCAGGTGCTCAAGTCGGGAAAGCAAATTCTGTCCCAAGCGCAGCACCTGTCGTGGAATCTCTCACCAAGCTAAACGACGATCTGAGAAGACCTTATTTACAGGTAATATGTCATCACCAGCTGAGTTACATTGATACCATTTGGAGAAACTATTTCATAATTTTTAGGATTTCATGATTTGGAGATCAACAGCTACACATAACTCCAATCAGCAGTGAAAGAATGAAAATTGTCCTAATAATGTTAACAGTAGGAATAAATCATTCTGTATTCAGGTATGAAGCAGATCTATTGGTGTTTGCTGCGTAGGTATATTTGGTAGAGATGGTCACTGTAACTAGGACTGTGAAATAAAAATCATCATTAATATAGCAAAAAGTTAAATTGAACGACCTGGTTAATTATTTCGTGTTAATTTGCCGTAGCTCTAAGATGAAAAACACTTCACACTAGTATCGGACATATTTAAAGTTCAAAGACTCGTCCGCCAATTATACAAAGATGCTGTCTATAAGAATTAATAATCCAGAATTTTAATGGAACAAGCAGAGCGTTTTGTGAAAAAATGATTTTATTTATTTGATTTTCTATAAGACACGATTCAAAATAAATAAAGGCTCTTAAGTTTGTTATGGGGTCTAGGGTCAGTAGCCCTCCTGATACGAGGTTTTATACTTCAATAGCCCAACGGAAATTAATTTATATAGCTTACTGTCAGCACTAATAATAACCTGAGAGAGAGATAGAGAGCGCATATATTAACTGAACATATAGTTTAAGAAAATATGCCAAGTTAACAAGTACAGTGAAAAAAATTTCGAGGTGGAGTGTCGTATTCTAAATCGTATATACTGTTGTTATTACATTTAAACCCGACGACCAGTTTCTGTCATATAGGTAGTAACCAAAACCATCAGAAAGTCGAGCTGTAAAACAAATCAATATACTTGTCAAAAGGAAAGCCAAATCCTCTAAGAATACTAAGAAATCAAAATAATTTATTTAACATAAAATTCAAAAAAGGGTTCAGAGCAATGTGTTGTCCTAACAGCAGCAAATACTGACTACTGCGCCTGAACTGTAACCTCGGGGACTGACAGTGCGCCAGAGTTTTATATAAAATGATGCCCTGTTAGCGCTGAAATACTGACTACAGTACTGGTGATAACCTAGGGACTTCCAGCGCATTAGAATTTTTATATACAGTGATATCCTGTAAGCGCTTAAGCGCTGAGGAACTGGCAACAGTACTGGTGATAACCTCTGGGACTAACAGTGCACCAGAGAGTTTTATATTCAGTGATGTCCTGTTAGCGCTGAAGTACTGACTACAGTACTGGTGATAACCTCGGGGACTAACAGTGCACTAAAGAGTTTTATATAAAGTGGTATCCTGTCTGTACCGACGTACTATCTACTCTAGTGGTGATAACATCGTGAACTAACAGTGCACCAAAGAGATTAACTTACGTTACATATATAAGACCTGTAAACGAAATATACAAATTCATTTTAATAAAACTTTTAATAAGTCTATCATACTCTTAGGTACATAATGAATAATGAAGTGAAGCAGTTTTTGTATTTTGAATTGTTACTTAGTTAAAAAGCGTTATAGTTTGATAGAGAAATGAAAAATACCAACCATCAAATTCAGTTGTTTTATACATGTAATGAGAAAAGATTTTGTCAAACGATAACCTAATCTTGCTGAAATTAATGTCTTCTAGGGAACTTTTATTTTATTCTACACAAATTCATTTCATTTTCCGAATCGAATTATTTTCCATCTCATAATTAATCGACAGGTCTAAATACGATAACTGAGGCTATGTATTTTAAATCGAGAATGCTGATTTCATTTGTACAACGTGGTCATGGTAAAAATCGCAGAGTAGAAACTTTTTTTTCGTATTTAGAAGTACAAATGACGATGATGCAAAAATTGGGAGACCAGAAAAAGAATACCTCAGCAAGAGTTCCGAAACGCGCAGGCAAAGAAGACAACAATCAAAAATGCAAAAACAGAAGCTTGACCACACAAACGCTTTAAACAACAGAACATTTGGTCGGTGCTCCTGAAGAGGAGACATCCCTATCCCGCATACATCGCCCGTCATGAAGTCTTTAATTTCAAGATCAATGTCAAATAATGATGTCCATTATGGGAATATTGTCAAATATTGAATGAATTTCCTGAACACACGCCCATAGGAGAAAAGGCAACATACCATTTCTTTATTAAGATGACATACTGCAACTAGCTTATATGTACTCATACTATAGGGTAAACCAATTTACTTTGGAGACTTTAAAATTTAAAGAGGGATTTAACCTTGATTGAATGTATACTTGCAGTAGCCCTGTCTACCTCGCCAGGCACCAGAGTAGAGGTACATAAAGCCTGGTAGGGAAAGTATGCAGAAAACGTGAAACAAAAATAAACGAAGCTTATGAAATCTTAGAAATAGCTTTATAAAAATAGGATTGTGGTCTGTCACGAGAAATATATCTAAGAATTTGATTTGTGTCTATGGTCTTTTATTTCCACTTCGCCTGTTCTTTATTTGGTTGAGACGTCACTAATCTAAGATTGTTCAATAACAAACTATCATCATATCAATATAGCAAAAGGTAAAATTGGCTAATTTCTTCTTGTTATTTACTGTAGAGCTCAATGAATTCTGCTTTATATGAGTACAAAAAACAGTTTTAGGTGCCAATATACTAAATTAAGTAAAATAGTACAAATCAAAACAGAGTATTCTTATAAGATTTACTACCATATTAAATCTATCTCACATATTTGTTTCTTTTTGACTCCTTCTGAAAGACAGATTTACTATGATTAATTTGTGTGTTAGTTTGTTATTTCTGATCATTTGGGAAGAAGTAATAACCCTTTTATATGGCCTATATGAAGTAATTTTCTGAAAGTCAAAATGTTATTTTAGATAGGGGTTCCCTTTGGGTAACGGCATTTCACTACAAGGCTTTTTAGGTGATTTCTCAAACAATATACAGCATACCAATAGGGCTCTGGATATAAATAGTGATGTATTGAAGAGTAGGTATCATAATAAATTCGGCAGATTGATGTTTACTTTGACGTTTTAAAATCTAAGAAAAATTGAGCCATTTTGACTATTTTAAAAGAAGCACATTAAGTTTGTAATTGTATCTAAAGATGCACAAAACAGGAAGTACCAGTACCGAATATCCTGTTTTAACGTGCGTTAAGGCTGCACAATCTGAAATGAAACTTCAAAATGTATCGGGAAATGGCGGATGAGTTTACGTTAACCTGAATTAACTGCAACTACATGGGGTTGCACGCACGCGTTGTCGTGATTATTTCTTTGTACTATATTAAACGAGGCGAAAAAAGTCAAATGTATTTGTATTTCTATGGTTGATGGTGTTTTACGTCCTACACAGCCAATAAATACTTTCAGTCGGACGGATGTTTATTTCTCTTATGATTCATCAAGTATTTTATCCTTTTCTTACTTGATATTTGAAGTATAAAACTTGTATTTTTATCAGTAAGTGGTAAAAGAAATTCGACGATACCAAAGGGGCAGACAGAAATCGTTAAGTCGGAAGACAGACAAGACCATGACCAAGCAGATACTCGCATTTGATTGGCCTATCCTATAATTAGAAAATATTTTTTGACGTTTCTATTGCCCTGTCTGGTAAAGTCTCGCTCTGCAAGATCCTCGTTTACTCCGCGCGTACATTCCAACAAAAAGTGGGCAAAACAAAATCATAATTCATAAGAGAAACAGGTTTCACAACTAGTTGGAGCTATGTATCACTTATGTAACTCTCGTTATTTAATTTCAAAAGAATAATAAATTCGCCAGATGTTTTGAAATGAAATAACTCGAGTTGATAACCTGTAATATACAATTCCCACTCGTTGTGAAACCTTTATATATTAGTCACAAGAATTCTAAAAGTTATTTGTCAATTGATCGTACATTTAGTCGATGGACGTTCGGAAAAATGAGATATTTTTTTTTATTTTAACGAATAAAAAATCTTTGAAAAGTTTGATTAAAGTAGTTCTCTTTAGTTGTGGGTCTCCGATGAGCATAATCACCGATTTCTACGGAAAAAAAACATACTTTACATAAGTCAATAAATCAAAAGGCAAAATTTGACTTCTGGTCTTGGTTGCATTACTCCTAATTATAAAATTCTAAAGTTGACTCAATTTCCAACTAATATGACATTCAAATCGTGTGTTGCCTGTACTTTGTTCCATGTCACGGTCTACTTCTATACGTACTACTTTAATACAGTAATGACAGTAAGTTTTTTGAACTTCGTCGTACCCAAGTGGAGACTGAATTCTTGAATTTTTACGATCTTTAAGAAAGTTATGCTTGAACTATTTATATACAACATATTTCAATTTTATGAGACAGACGTAAATCAAGACGGTGGATTCAAATGATAGCATAATGATTAAAATTTCTCGTGACAATATTCAAGACACCTAGTTCATTCCAGGGACTCTGAGAGGATTGTTAATAATATCTGGTAATACACATTAAATAAAACCTACCAAGTTTTCATATTTTAAAGTTTATCTTGAAAACACCTTTTTAAAAATTTTTAATATTGTGTTCTTTGGTATGAACACTGACTCTCTGTTCGATAAATTACATCACAAATAATTTCAGTAAATTTTGTCCTACATGCTGTCGATAATTTTTATTTTTGCAATTGCACAATACCTTGCTTTCTAAATCCAGCCGGACGTGTTTTAATTGATGTCATAGCTTAAGAGAACCAGGTTTGTTATCAACCTTGTTTGGATTTTGAACTAGCTGTCAGAAACAGCGGGTACTTCTCCGAGGTCGGTATATATTTTTTCTCTTATTTTATTTGTGCACTGTATTGACTTCAAAAGTTAAAACTTGTATACACATAGATGGTTTTTAAAGTTTTTTATGTCGTTTGTCACACCACTGTCCCAGGTTAGGGAAGGGTCTGGTGCCATAAACATGTTTAACCCCGCCACCTGTTATACAGTTGATGTCGTTTTTATGTTTAATTGCTACTTGTTTTACTTTGTTTGTTTGTTTGGTCAATTACATTGTTTACTTGTTTGGTCAATAGTTGTAACATTCGAATATTATCACATTTTATTTTTGTGGTGTTGGCATGTGTCCATTATTGAAGGCCTTAAAGCACCTGTAGAATTTTGCGAGTTTAAACGATATGGCAGTCTCATATATATAGACAATCATATCACATCTCCTTTTTCTATGACCTGCTAATATTTACATCGCTTTAAAACTTGAACTATCAAATATGTTTTACTTTACAAGTATTTATTTGTTTATTTACATAAAAACTATGATATAAGTCGACGCGACTTATCAAGGAAGTCCATCAGTGTGAAACTAACAATTCTGCGATGGAAAAAAATCGTCCGAAACGCCCAAATAAGACAAATCCACCAAATGACGGTCGAAATTAAATTTTTACAGGTCCCATTACGACATTCAGTAATGAACTGGAGTCCATACCATAACGGCAGCTGTAAAGGTCCCCAAAATACAAAATGTGAAACTATTAAAAAACACGACAATCAACCTAAACTATATTGACACATGGTGAACGAATAACAATAAATGACTATTTAAACAATGACAACCACTGGACTACAGGTTCTTGGCTTGGGACGGGCTCATTAATTATGTGGCTGGGTTAAACCAGTTTGTGAGCGCTCAAATTTCCCCTAACCTGGGACATTGGTGTGACAAAACAGCAATGAAAACACTGGCTAAAATCTGTTGAGATAGGGAGCCAACATGTCCTACTTAATAATACACCGCATCAAGACTTAATGTACAGTTTATTTGGAAATATATCTCAAAAACTCAACACTTAATTTAAGGAAAAACACTTTCTAACAACTTAACAACTCATATGTAATGATAGGTGCTTTATTTTATTCGATTATTTTGTTTACTTACATTTAATTATATATATATATTTGTATTGAAATATGGTACAGGCATGACACGTCACAAAAAATTACATAAACCTGGCATACATCTTATGCCTACAAAGCAGAAAATGTTATAATGTAATAATTTAATGATCAAAGACTCCGTGGCATGTTCGAGCAATCATTTAAAGAACAGAATTTGTCAATTACCAACCAGTAGTACTTGTTTATGTCAACACCTGCGAATGGCGTTCCAATAAATCCAATTAGTGACGTTTATAAATCTCACATAATCTGTTGGTTTAAGCTGTCTCTCTGTGGGGATAATGAAGAAACCCCCTGATGAAGATTTTAACAGTTTAAAGCACATAACGATCTAAAGTAAATTAATTGGGATAGCAAGTGTATGAATTGTGGCGATAATTTCCAAGAGTTGCATTTCAGTTTTACGTTATATTCCTTCTCTCTTTGCTCACCTGAACATGAGATTTGCCTCAATTAAGCTCCACCATGAATTAACATTTAATAACTTCGACTAACAGTTCCGATAAAAACTGAAATTAAAATACCTTAAGTTTGGGTTGTTGATTACAAATATTCTTAGTGTGTTTTGCATATAAATGATGAAAAATAGAAAGAATACTCGTTAAACTGATCAGGTGTTGATGGTTTAGAATTCTTTATGATAATGTATGTTTCATGAACTGAGTCTCTCACATTTTGGTTATTCTCTCCCTAAGCACTCACAAAATCTGAAAGGGGAATTTAGAAAGAAATTTAACTATCTTTCCGGGAACCGAATCGGGTGTTTAAAATAACCCAGGTGTCGATGTTTGTCCTGTGGTCATGTAAAAATTGTTGATTTTTGCGAAAAATTTAAGTTCCAACAACGATTGAGTTTTTGCATTTCTGGTACCGCATCCAAACAAATCGAAATAGGAAGTCAAATCCAGCGACAGCGACAACTACTATGTGCAATACGTTTCGAAGTATTTTCAGTGCTTTAGATTTAAAATAAGCAGTAAACTTCTGTCAAATATTTGATGGTATTCATGTCTGACAATTATAATAACAAAAGGTAACTACAATGTGACTGTCACATGATGTTCCATATACAAGAACAATTTATTCAATTTTGGCATTGTCACATGGAAATTGCCTGGTTATTACTCTATAGTAAGTATTGTTTTTGATTATGGATAATAATGGAAAAGAAAATCAAGTAAGGGAAAGGAACAAATAATGGTCGATGAACAACGAATTTTTATTGACATGAGAACAAAATAAAATGAGATCAAATGCATTCTGATAGCACATTTAGAATGGTTTATGATTTACTGGATAAAACTTATGTCCCAACTTCAAATGTAAGAAATGTTCAGTCAATAAATAATGTTGTGTCAAGTTCTGTTGTAAAGCGGTCTCGAGGGTGTAAGCCAAAATTTTTCTGTTGTTAACAGGGGAACAGCAGATAGTGTTAGAAGTTTACTTAGACATCTGTCTACTTTACGCCCTCGTGTAACTGCTGCAGTTATAAATGGTGCTAAGCACATGTCTTTTCAGGATAGCATAGTCGATCGTGGTCGAAGAACGACAAATAGCCCTAACTGGGCTTGGAGGCACACCTACTTGTACAGTCTTTAAGGTATGGATATCAAGCCTTCATCATATAAACCTTCTAAATGTGAAAGAAGGACGAAAATATCCCAGTTCCATAGTTCCACCGTTTTGATTGCTAATTTAAAATCTGTGACTTTATGACAGGATGTTATACTGATGTTAAGACTGGATCATTAGGAAAAGGATTAGAATTGGGAACTGTGGTATTAAAAGTTAAGAATGATATAAAAATGATATTTTTTGTTTGTAAATCACAGTACATAGACTGCTTGATAAAGGAATTAGGTATTGACAATTCATTTGGCAGCCCAACATATACACCGACGACACTTACCAAAGACGAAATCCTTGACAATCATCGGTCAGTTTTGTCTTCTTATGGAATTTCAACTAAGAAGAAAGAACTTGATCTTCCTTCACTCTACTGGGTTTCAAAACTTCAGAAGTGTCCTTACAAGCAACTTTACAATGCAGTGTCTGCCAAATGCTCCACAAAACCTCTTTCCAAAAAAAAAAACCAGTTATTCAATCAGCAGTAAAAAACGGGCTCCAGAGTTACTGTGAAACAAGCCATTACAGAGGTGGCGTGAAACAAATGTGGATTCTAAAAAATTCCAAAGATCTGTAAAAAATGCCTTAAATCAAGGTCATGCAACAGCATCAATACATTTTATTTTCACCATCTATACAACTATTTCACATTCATAACTCATAGAAAAATTAAGAGTTCACCTCTGTTTTGTTTTAAAAGAAATGGCAAACGCAGGTACAATTATTTGGTTTTAGAGAGGAACAAACCTTATTTTATTATTAACCACTCGGATTCTAACAAA
>JARWCS010056320.1:0-15989 GCA_034783895.1 Geukensia demissa | reverse complement strand
TAAGACATCTTTTTACCTAAAACCAAATATTTATATCTTGGATTTCCATTTTGTTTAACAAAACACTGATGAATCAAGTTCTTAAAACGGTTTTTAGTTGTGAATGTGGAATCGTGGTATAAAGGGTAGAAATGTCAAATGTTTGAATACTTGTACAAAATTTTGAAGAATCGGATTTGAGGTATTGAAGCAGATCTTCCGAGTTTTTTAATATCCACATTTGATTAACACCGCTAGTGTAGTACGCTTTATCTCAGTACTTTTGAAGGCCTTCCTTGACTGTCGACAGTATAGATCCCACTCATCTTCTTTGGTGGCAATCTTAAAATGGTGTTATAAAGATAACCTTTATGTATATGCTTAAATAAGCAACTGAAAAGTGGTAAGCATTATAAAATTTATCTATTAAGTAAGCGTAAGAAGGATTTTTGAGGAGTTTCGCATAAACTGGAATTCATAACAGTAGAGGAATAAATCTGCAATTAAAGGGGCGCAGTTGGTAACCATAGAAATTCCTGCGACCTGTCGATAAATTTCATCGTCAAACATGATGTAAAAATTGTAAAGAGGTAATATAATTGAATTTATTATATTCTCACAAGTCCAGTAAGTGTATCTTTTGTAGTAACCTTTTCCTATCACAGAATAAAGCTTGGTGACTGTTACTGCAAATATATTTTTGATCTGTTTTATCAAATGCCCACTCGATGAGATAGAAAAACTGTTTCATAAGGTTATCGGTTAGTTTTTAATTCTCTTGTTGTGTTACTCTCCAACAAGTTAATATTTTGTCAGTGGTGAGTACAAAAATGACTGCCAGAAATTGTACAGAAAATTAATCAAGGAAAACCGAATATTATGTAAGATGACAAGGCAGTAACAAATTCAATATTTTTTATTTGTTTGGAATAATTTTTACATTAATCAGTTGAAGATGACGACTTCCTCGTGATGCAAATTTTCAAAAGCTGTCAAAAACACACAAACAGTACAACATCATCGTAAAAAATGTTGTTATATTTTAGAAAAATCCAAGTATAATCGTTATGTACAAAAGGTTGCAAAGTAGTTTTTATTTCCTATAAGTATAAACTACCATACAGCTGTTACCCTATCGATTTTCTCTTTCGCGTTTGTCCATTGTCTATGATAATCCTCAAAATAATCCATCCGATTTAAAAATTCATGTATTTAAATTCATTGATTTAAATCCATAAAATCATTAAAAAAATAAATTATAGAAAAAAACACCATTATTTGTACCTAGTATAATATTCTGCATCTTAAGTTAAAGTAATTAAGCATCTCTACAAAAATATAAGATACTGACAAAATAGTGTATTACGTACAGTAAAGGAAAGTCCTTTTATTAAAACTATATAATTAGATATTAACTAGATCTTGCCCTTTTACTGCATTTTCAATAAAGCACTCATGTTTGATTTTACACCTTCTGGATATAATAAATCGATTATAGCCAATAGTAATGTGATAAAATTATATTCAATATGAGTATTTAATATTATTTTATGAGTCGCCATAATTTTTTATCGTTGTCAATACCTATAACACTTTGTATCAGATTTGTTATTGTTAACGATCAAACAAAGAAAGTCATTTCAATATAATGTTTTTGCTTGTCATTTTCTCCGAACAGCTCTTCTTACGTATATCTGCGCATCGATTCTAGAATTTAACCTGTGCTTGAAAAAAAACTACTGAGTCAGTGGTTTCTCAGGGAAAGATTATAGTGGTCACTCCGGACATTTTTTCGGTCGCCATCATGATCTGGTTGACCGGTACGAAATACCCATTTCACAAATGACCATGGATATCTTGCCACTGTCGTGACTACAAATCCGTTCCTATGCCGGTTGTGACTATCATCGATTTTGACTATACTCCGGCTTTGTCTAGTGAGTAACAGGACGGGTGGCACTAGTGAAGCAGGAGTTGCTTACCCTTCCGGAGCACTTGAACTCACCCTGGTTTTTCTAGGGTTCGTGTCACTCCAGCAATAGTTTTCAGTGTAGTGTTGTGTGTTCTATATTTGTTCTTTCGTTTCATTCTGCCTGCCCCTTTGGTATCTTCGAATTTCTTTGGTTCTGTTGGCCGTGGTCTTGTTAATCTTCTTAATAAATGATTTCCGTATCCACGTGGTCTTTTAGATTTTTTTCTATAGTCATCTCCACACCCTGATTGCCGAAAGCAAAACAATTCAGATCTCAACCCCTTACCCATATATATCGGATTTGTAAAAATACTTGTAATTATCAGTGCTTTACCACCACTATGAAATAAAATAAATTCGCCCGCAGGATTTTTCGCTTTTTTGTCATTGCTGTCATTCGCAAATTTATCATTGTAAAGAATATTAAATGTAATCAAAGTTATTTTGATAGTCATGTTTCAAATACTAGTACCACCCGAGGGCGGCCGGGGTATAGAAATAGGTCGTTCGGTTTCTCCACCTGCAGGTAGAACCCCTGCTAAAGGGGCGTCCGTTAGTTCGAGCGGAATGTATAAATTCTCGAACTCCCCTTTGCAAATCCGTTCACAGGGAAACGCCACGTCCTAAGCAATTTAAAGACCCCTTGTAACAGCTCATTTTGAGTGGTCAGTAGGCGGCCAGTTATAAGGCTAAGTTTTCCGCTCCTATCCAACCCGCAATATTTCCTGTGGCAGTTAAAGGTCCCTCCCTTACCGGTCCTATACTCACAGTCTACATAATGAGTTTATGTTTGTGAACTTGTTTTCGTCCTTAATATGAATGAAATATTTGTCACTGTACGTTAAACAATCAATCAATCTTTGTTCAGTTTGTAGACGAGTTTTTCAGCAGACGGTCGACAATGGGAACTGATTTTGCGGATCTATTTCTTCGTTCGTTTGGGGCAGACTTTCTGCAAGCGCTATCACAGAGAAGAGAAAGAAAATTAGCCCTAGCTGTAGTTTCCGTTATAAAGATAATAATCTCTCAAAGAACAATGCACGATTCGGTGATTATTTTTAGCTCATCTACCCCAATTAGCTTGAAATCAAAGACACAACAGACATTCTGTTTCGTACCTCGATCTTTATCTCGAATAATCTTTTGAGGAAGGCTTCGCAAAAAACTATCACAAACGTGATGACTTCAACTTTCATATAGTCAACTTCTTTTTCACTAACAATCCAGCTGACCCGTGGTATGGGGCATACATCTCCCAGTTCTTTAAGAGCATGTGTCCAACACATAGTCATAGTCTAGAAAACGCTGGATCGTTGACACAAAAACTGCTTGGATAGGAATATGTTGCTCCACGGTTAAAGTCATCACTCCAAAAAATATATGGTAGACATCACAGTCTTGTCGACCGGTATGGAATTTTTTTATGGGTTTTACAGATAACGACTGGCCTTTTTCTGTGAAGTTGCGGAGTAAATTAAAAGCAGGATGTCCACTTTCTCCGTTTGGAGGTTGTGATCCAATGAAGTCTTCCCCTTTACCCTAAAATAATTTATTCTGGATTGGAAAATGGACAATATGGCGGTGTCTTTCACGAGGTAGAAACTGCTCTTCCCGCTGGACCAACCTGAGATCAGATTTTTTTAGGGGTCTGCATTGTTCATGGTTGCATGTTTGTAGTTTTACATGTTTATGTGTTAAGATCCTTTTCGTTTGTGTTCTCGTATTGTCATTTCTGTCAACTTTACTCAGACCTGTGTCAGATCCTTCAGTTTTCTTTCGCTTCCTCTTGTATTTGTTCCTCCAGTGCTTAGGCTTCGTTATAACAATAACCAACTAACAAAAAAAAAACAAAATAAAAAAGGTCTATTAAGGATGCAGTCAAACGTTTCAAAGCAATATATTTATTGTTAGTCGTTCGCCATTTTTTTTCAATAGTTAAGTCGATTGTTTTATTTTATGAATAGTTCCACAATTGTATTTTTAGAGCCTTTTACAGCTTCCGCTATGGTATGGACTCCGGTTCACTATTAAAGTAATGGGACCGGTAGAGGATTAATTTCGACAATTTTTTGGTGGATGGCTGTCTCATGGACAACCACGTAACATCTCCTTTTGAAACAGGATAAAAATTGAAAATTGGCGTTTTGATAAATTTTTTTTTCATTACACAGCTGAGTTTAAGCTGCTAAAATGAAAATATAGAGGTTTGTTTTCCTCAAACAAACAACTGAATCGACTGTATTAGATATTGTACTTTGTAAATTCTTGCGATCAAATAAAACCATGTAGTTCTATAAATAATTTTATTTGTAAAACAAACAAAAAAGTGGCATATGCTGGTACAAATTGTTAAGCCCTCTCTAACTATACAGACAAAGCAAACTATGCTTTGATAAATACAACAAAAAAATAATCAAATACTAAGGATAAACATTACAAAGTTGATTTAAAAGTAACTTGTTTAATCACAAACAACCTTCTTTTCTATTAGATAAATATTAAACCTCATTCAAATAATCCAATATTACTTTTTGGTTACAGCCATGGGGTGTTAACTATGAACCAACAGTTATAGGTAACACGAGATTTGAACGCGAATTCAGTTCTTTAAAAAATCTTCTTGAATGTTTTTAGATAATGACATACTTTACAATTTAGGCGGACGTTTTTTTTCTACTGGCAAAACTTGGCAAATTTCATTTCTTTTTAAAAACACATTAAGAAAAGTGCATTAATTTTATCATACGAATGGAATTTAATCCTTACACTCCCAGGAACAATACGTAAAATTTCTAATATGTGTCTTAATTATTTTTAAAACTTGCATCTTGTCAACAATAAACAACTATAAAACTCATTTTGTGACATAAATCAATTTGAAGCCATAATCAGCAGGTTTAAATGATATTCTCTGTTCCCTTGTAAAACGTTATTTCATATTTTGATGTCACCTTTAGATTAGTTTCCTTTAAAACTATCACAAACATGTACAACTTGATTACTGAATGAGAAAACGGACATCCTATCGTAACAGAATATTACGGCACAATTATTGTTGATGATATGTTATATGATATAACGGTTATATATATATGTTAATAGTTTGGCTGAAAGTTGCTTAATGCCCAGCGTTAACTATTTCATGCAACTTCAGGACGAGAGCATAATAATGAATGATGATGATGAATGCACCTTGAATTTTACTATACCGAGAAGCTGATCCGAATCTCTAACTTCCACGCGAAAGCAAGTCCACAGAAAGGCATGTCACTTTACCAAGACAGATTGTTCCGACTATTGATCGAACAGAATGTGCTCTTACTCCAAAATGCTGCGTGCTTAGCGGAGAAGCGGCAAATACAAATATTAATGTCTTCGGTTTGACCTGGATGGGGATCGAATATGACCTATGAGGCGGTCACGGTTATGAATACCTCAAAGTGCAATTTTAATATTTGCAATATGCAGAATTTGTCAAATGCACAGAAGTCTTCCAGTTTCCTGAGAAAAACATAAAATCATATATATATGCTCAAATTGAAGCTTAAGGATTATTTTTTGTTCAGAAATATAGTTTTGGTTTATCCGGAAGAATACACATTTCTATTAAATAGCCTCGTCTGGTTTAATCATTCGATAATTTGTATAAACTGGACATTCTATCAACAAAAAAAGTTTTGTGAACATTCATATACACCTGCTCACTGTGAAGAAATCATGATTTGCTTCTCATGGCTCTCGTTGTTAAATTTGATATATCATAATTCGATTCAAGGCAGGAGGACTACAAAATGCTACAAAATGTCAAAAATTCATATGGCTTGTAAAATTTCTTTTGATATTCATGTTGTAAAATTGCGTAAACATTAGTGGGACACCTAGATTGGCTTGAAACACATCTCTAATTGCTTGACAGGTTGCCGAGTTATGCCCGTTTGTACTCCTTCTAGTGATAAAACATCATCTGGGTTAACTTTACAGAATTTGAACCTCTGCAGAAATGACGTGAAGAATAAAAACACCTCGTTTGTTGCCAATTCTTTTCCTAAACATGTCCTAGGTCCTGCAAAAAATCACAATAAGGCAATAAGTGATCAATCTGCAGTTTTTGCCAATAATAAAGAAATAACAATTCAAGAAAGAAATATCACGTAAGATAATAGCACATGTAAAGCAAACATAAGCAGTGGAAAAATCCCCGCACTGATAGAGTACGAAGGAAAACAATTTTAACACAAACTTCTCTGTCCTAGAGGCACAAGTCTTCTTAAAATAGTACCCCTGAATGTGGTAGATGTCGGTTTATAGGCAACTTAATTCTCGGATCATATCAAAACATTTCTGTTAGTGACAGTCAAAATTTCCCCAAATCCCCTGATCCCTTGTTATTGCAAACATATTATTTATTGTTTACAGAGGTACATTATGGCCAACGGAAGTTAACGATAAATCGATAAACTGGTATGTCAAATATTCGACAGTTGTTTGAAAAAATATGCCTCTGATCAATTATCCATATTTCGAGTTGACCATTTCTTAAGACCAAACCAAATTATTTTTGTGTATGCTATTGCTAAGAACTTATTTTAACGTTTTGACTACAACTGGTAAAAAAGGCCAAACATATAGTATTCATAAATTGCAAACATAAGACTGGAAACCTTAGTCCAGTGGAAGTTGTTGTCTTTGTGTAAAACTGTTACTCATTTTCCATTGTAAACTCAATTGGCCTATTATTTTAGCTTTGTACAGGTTGTCTTACGATGAGGATATTTATCTATTGTAAAAGGAATTCGAAGATACCAAAGGGGCAGACAGAAATCAAAGACCCTTCAGTTCTGGCTTCCTACTGGTTCTTAAAACATCTGATAAAAATAAATTAACTTTATTAGAATTTGTTCATCCTAGACTTAAATTTGTAATTTATCTGATTGGTTTTTAACACCATAATAGATATCGGGAGTTTTACCGAATTTCATGCTAATATAAACTGTAATACTACTTACATTGATTTTTTGGCTTAAGTGTTGTTATTTTACGTTTGACGTTGTGTATGTGTTCCCTGTGTGCCGACAGATTGTTGGTCGGTAAATATATTTTACCACTTTTTACATGTACATGTATATATGGAAATGTGGGTAGTGGTATATGTACAGGTATACCCGATAATCTAAACCTTGCAATACAAGCCTCCTAAAAATTGCGGCAGCAAAGTCCATTGCAACCGATTTTTATAGTGTGTTTTTATTTCTGTTTTATCACTCAACTGTCCCAGGTTAGGGGAGGGTTGAGTGCTCAACAACCGGTTTAACCCCGCCACATACTTATGTCCCTGTCCCAAGTCAGGAACCTGTAGTCCAGTGGTTGTCTATGTTTAATTAGTCATTTTGTTATTTGTTCACCATCTTTTCAATATATTAGGTCGATTGTCGTGTTTTATAAATAGTTTCACGTTTTGTATTTCGGGGGCCTTTTACAGCCTCCGTTATGGTGTGGACTCTGGTTCATTGTCGAAGGCCGTAATGGGACCTTGAGAAGTTTAGATTCGACTGTCATTTGGTGGATGGCTGTCTCATGGACAATCATGCCACATCTCCTATTTTTATGTTTATTATTTGTATTCAACTTGAATATTATAATGTTTAAAACACCATAAAACGAAATTTAACAGACATCTCCTTACCAATGGAAAAAGGTATGAACGCATCTGGTTTAATTAGCTCCCCTTTATCGTTTAAAAATCTTTCCGGTCGGAATTCGTCCGGTTCATCCCACTTTGTTGGATCACGAAGCACAGACATGAGATGGCAAAATATTATGGTATTCTTTGGGATCAGTTTTCCATCAATCATGGTGTCTTCCATTGTTGCGTGGGGTGCTGCCACCGTTGCTGAAAAACGGAAAAATTGCAATGAGTAATCGACATGATAGTATCAAATCTCCGTTGTTTCGATGTTGAGTCTATCAAAGCATTGTTAGCAAGTTTGACGAGAAATCTGACTCCTGTTTTGCATGAGAAGCAGGAAACGCTTACATTCAGGAACAATTGATGTTACATACGGGTCAATGGGAAGGTCAACTTGTCCACGTCTTATTTTAGTGGTATTTTGTTAAATATTCTGCGTTAAAAGGCAAAAATATATGAGTGCTTAGTTAACCTGATATTTGGTTTTGGGATTTGCCTTCAGTATTTATTGCTATTGACTTGATGAGAGATCAACAACTCATTTCACAGACAAGTTGAGTATATATTAACAGTAAATACCTGGACTATGGCTATCGTTATTATAAAATAACAAAATAATAAAATATGGGGACAGGTGTAATTTAGGGGAAGGCGGTATTTTTATTGATTAGATGGCCAAATGTATGATTTGACTGTCGTAAATGAGTCTATAGTTGCGACGCATTACACATTGCACAGCCAATAAAACAACACACTTTCATAGTTAGTAAGTCACTCCCATTGGTTGGTTACATCGCCAAAATGCTTTTACATTCGAAATTGGGTCCCATTTAAATACACTAAAAGACTATCAAAAAAATTTTGGCTTCGAAAAGTATAGCACTTAGCAGTTGTCCCTGTCGGTTTTAGGCTCCTATTTCAATTTATTTGGATTTGAGTACATTGTACTTCTTTTGCTATGTTTGGATCTTTGAGTTCTTAATGCCACTGATGAGATGTTACTCCTTGAAATGTATATATAGCAAACCCAAAATTTTCCATTTTTATTCACCATTATTTGTATTCTAAATCGACATGATACCAGCAATTGTAAAAACTCATTGTGTAAATAATATTTATTAATTGAGCAGCGACGTCTATGACTTGGCGTATAATATAAAAATATCTAGTTATTTGAGCTGCGACGACAGTGACTTACCTACAGCTGTCATTCTTTGTACTTCACGTATTGATGCCATAACATAAGGTAAGGATTCCTTATCTTTTGATGTTGGATATCTGCCATCTCCAATAACCTGTTAAAAAAAATTTTACTCCTATATTTCCATAGTGACGGTTTTGGAAATATAATAATTGATTTTACAACATGTACAATATGCAACTGTTTTGAAAACTGAAAATTGGTTATGTTTTGTACACAATCTTGAACTGACATTTTGGCTGGGAAAAGGGGTTAAAGGAATTCGAAGATACCAAAGGGGCAGACAGAAATCGTTAAGTCGGAAGACAGACAAGACCATGGCCAACAAAATGATACGAAAGACAAACATAGAACCCACAACACTACACTGAAAACTAAACTAAATGACAGAGATGAAAAGTGCATAGTCCAAAGAGAGAAGACACAAGCTAAAAATAAATCAGAAACAAGAACAAAGGCTTGAACTCAACGAACCTTGTTTCGAAACAGAAGCAGAAAGATCAGCTGATAGGTCAATTTATTGTTGAATTACCTCTAAACGATCCTTAACTTGTTGAGATAAACTGATATCATATGGATCGAAGCAATAATATTGCTACCTAATATAGGAAGTTTACAATAGTTTTTTTTTTTCTTTACTTCTCATGAATACTTCTCATGAAGTTGTTAATAGTTACAATCCCAACTGGGAGAGAGGAGAAGTTAGAAAAACAAAATTTTAAATGACCACTGCATTTAAAGAGACGGGCAATCCACTTCTGGACCACCAAAGTTCAAAATTTGTGTTTACCTATATAGTGTATATTCTGAATTTTAATCTGTATTCGTGTTTCAGGGAGTTTCCTCCCAACAGCATAAAAATTGTTGTATAGAAAAGACGGGGGGTTTAACAAAAGGGAAAGATAAATAGGGGGAAAATGACGTCTACCATGTGTAATACTAAAAATGAGCTATATTTTGTTGTTAACTGATTGATTACCGCAATTTTTGTCATAAGAATGGTGGTAAGATTCATGTCAGACAAGACTGCTATTTATGTTTGTAACTACTTTTTTCGACCTACATGTCAATAATGCTACTACTGTTGAATTAATATGGTGTCTTTATGTGTGCTGTTACTGTGTTTTAGGGAATAACTTCTCATTATTCAAAAAAGAATTAATGAAAAGGATGATCTATAACACACATTTGAAAATACGCCGGAACTTGAAGCTAAATTTAAAAACCTGTCGAAATGACATCTACCATCTGCAATACAAATAATACATGTAATATAGACCCCAATATTATTTCATAGGATAAGAATAAATACTGCAAATTTCGATAAAACAATACGTGGTAAAATTCATGTCGAAGAAGTCTGCAAGCTTGTTTGCTAAGTACCCTGGGAGACGTCTGAACCTCTAAAAGTGGCATTAACCAAGTAGGTTCAAGATCTGTTGTTGACAATCTAGACTAAATATGATGAATTATGAAATGTATATGTGCACGTGTTTCAAGCATTAATATCTCATCATCATTATTAGATCAAACACATATGAAGACACCGCTTTTGTATCTTTGGATTCGTTCTTTTTCAGAACGAAACAAATTAAAGTAAAGTATCCGAACGAACCAAAATTTGCAGACGGATTTTTTAACACATGTAAAATGTTTTAAGTTGTGTTAGTTTTTATTATCGTATTTGTGTTTTTATGGGTTGGTCGTGTAGTTTGTAGACACTTTGCGTTTCATTTCTTCCCCGTGAAATATTGTAGGCCTATATTCATGCCCAAGCATAATACTCGCAAGACAGAGGATGCTTACCCTTCATGAGCACCCGACCCAACTCCTGTTTCGTAAAGGAGTTCGTGGATTCTTTTATTTACGTTGAATCTTTTAGTTTGTTTCCAATTTGTCTTGTTTCTTGGAATATGCACTTTTGATTTGTAGCATGGGTATTTTACATTGGACTCAAAATCATTAACCTAGTTAAGGCTTACATGATTTCTTATTATATTCCCAAGTGTATATCTATTGTATACAGATTCAAAATTGAATTTGTTATCGTCTAGTTTATAAATTGAGATGTACCAAGAGTGGTGTCACTATAACAAATCTTTCCTTGCTATTATAAAAACACTTACTCGTTAAATGGTTTATATGTTGCCTTCCGGGCTGACTACTATAACAAATTATTTTCTTTCATAGACAAGATATTTGCCACAAAAAGAAACAATTAAGGAATTATCTATTCTTTAACAGTCGAATATTGAGTCAATGTGTCTTAAAAGGCGCTTTGAACCGACTGTGATAACGGACAAGTGAGTGTATTGCTATCCTTTCAATAATAACATTTGACATGACATATTGATTTCGACGGTGTGAATGCTTCTATAGTCAATCAAACACCATTTATCCAATCAGGATACTTTTAGAAAATGAAATTGAAAAGATTTGCGTCATAGAGACTGCACTCCAAAACTCAATTTATTTACAAACCTAGAGGTCTACAAAATCTCTAAATCGTCCGAAATAAAAAAAATCGTGCATGATTTAAATAATAATTCTATTACCTGAATATTATAAAAATGTACATGTAATAAAATTAAACATTAAGTCAAACCTTTGACCATAATTCATGACTTATGACAATGTGCATAAAATAGCTATCGTTTGATATGTTTATGGTTAAACATATACGGAGACTGTTAATAATGTTGGAAACGGAAATATTTTTATATTACATGCCATTGTTTGTTGGAACGGGTAAAACGGCAATGAAAAAAACTGTGTGTAGTATTCTTATAAAATAGTGTTTATTTTGTAGATTGACAAAAATGCAAGCAGTTTGCATAAATACTTTTTAGCAATCTTGATGTATTTCTTTATAAAGTTTTTAATTCTTTACGTGGATTTTAAATTGTAAAATCAGCAATTTGGTTGCCGGATGTGGCTTTTTAAACGCGCTAGCTAGCGCAAAACCGGAACTACACATTATCAACGCTTCGTAATAATCAAGTATTAATCTTGGATTAAATAACATTTAAAAATGGTTTACGGTTCATCTGAATGGAAATTTAAAATTAGTTCCTCTGATGTAAACTATAAAAAATGAAGAAATTCAGGGAAGATAATAATATGTCAAACGTTACTGCATAATGCAAAACATAAAGCGTTGTAAGCGTTGTATTTGTAAATATGGAGTCGTTAGCTTGGTTGCTAGGTAACCTAGGAGAAATTTTACCCACCAAGAGTGGGGTAAACCCAGCGGTTTCAAGATATTGTGTTGCCAATGCAGAATAAATATGATGAATTATGAAAAGCTGTATATGTACACCTGTCTTAAGTAATATCTCATCAACAGTAGTAGATCCAATACATATGAAGAATGTCCATCTTGTATATAAATTCATTTTCAAGACCGAAGCATAGTAAACAGAAGTACTCGTATCTGAAAAACCGAAGATTGGAAGCCTTAAAATGATTTTTAACAGGGGCATTTATTGTCGATGTTTGTTTTAAAGTTATGTATTTATATTTATTCATTTGTATCGTATTTGTATTTATTTGGCCGTGTATTTTGGAGATACTTTACGTTCCTATTTCTTCCCCTTGAATAATTGAAGACCTACTTTCCAACCCAATCATTACACTCCAAAATCATTTAGCTAGTCGACATTGCACGATTACTTATTATATTCACAAGGATATATCTATTGTCCTTTTAGTCACATACAATATTTAATTTGTTTTCGTCAAGTAGTTTATAAATTCGGATGTAGCAAAAGTGATGTCAGTTTCACAAATCCTTCCTTGTCGTGAAAAAAAAAACACTTACTCATTAAGAAATATAGATGTAACTTTCCGGACTGACTAATATAATAATAATTATAAATTCTCTTTCTACTTAGACAACATATTTACCTCAGAGCATTTACTATTTTTTTAATAATAAAATTTCATGATATGCTGTACGCCTAAAAAGGCGATTTGAACCCTTTCCTATTGTTTTAAAAGACGATTGATTGATTCCTTTCAATGATATCAGCAATGCTAAGGCTTCGAGAGTCAATCAAACACCAATCAGTCGTCCAATGAGAATATTTACGATTTACATAAAATTATCTTACATGTCTAATGCCAAAAATATATATGAAGACTGTTTATATTAATGAAAACGGAAATCTTTTAAAAGCTCATGTGTTTTGATGGCAATCAGTAAAACTACCACGGCAGACCCTCCAATCCTTATATGCTATCAAATGAAATGTTTAAAAATCACCCGACTGCCGACCTTTTCAGAATAGCATCTGCTGAAAGTTCTAAAATTTCAAAGTATCGTCTCAGAGCATTTTGAGGCTAGCAAAAGACAATTTATGTGCTTAGAACGTGAGAGTTTCTTAATATGGGGCGTCTTTTATGTCTCCCTCTGGACTGATTGTTAGTTTATAAATCCCCACAACCATAGATGGTCATTTCAGAGAAAAGGTGCCTCCAGGATTGATATACATAGTGCGAATATTAACAGGGAACATAAAGGCATAGAAAATGTCAAACATTGTTTTTAATTTAATTTAAAGGCTATGCGAAAACTTCATATTTGAAATTTTCACTGGTTATGAACTTATATGTACTGTATGTTTCCAATGGTATACATTCGTCAGTAAAATATAAACACACGCGTTTGTTAATATTTGCAAATCATCAATTTGTTACAGTAACTAATAACAAATTCTAAGAAATGAAAATTTTCAGTGAAATAAAGTGTTCGCTATTTCCACGGAAAACTTATTAACCAGGATGTGTGTAGTTCAAACTTTAATTAACGCCCAAATTTTGTTACATGTATTCTTTCTTATGTGAGTACGAATATCTAACAAATTAAAAAAACAAGTTTTTATCATTAACCTATTGATAATTTTAGTAACTACTGAATGCAAAAGACCAATTATTTGATTTTTAGATTAGGCTATACATGTTATGTAAATATGTTGTTTTGAATAAAACAATCCTTTTCTTTTGAAATTTAAGTATTGCCTTTATAGTCCTAAAGACTTCAGACTTCTTGAAAACAGATGCTTAACTACTGAATGCAAAAAGACCAATTATTTGATTTTTAGATTAGGCTATACATGTTATGTAAATATGTTGTTTTGAATAAAACAATAATTTTCTTTTGAAATTTAAGTATTGCCTTTATAGTCCTAAAGACTTCAGACTTCTCGAAAACAGATGCTTATTTTATTAAGTTTTTCACAAATACAAATATGTTTTTTTTCATTAAGCCGGAAATTTTAGAGTTCGTCTCAGCGACTAAATGCCATTATATGACAACTGTGTGGTGACCTCAAATTTGTGCTTGGTTAGTTTGAGCGCGGTATATTTTATTCACATGGAAGCTTTAATTTTCATAGTGAAAATATTATTTGACATTGAAGTCAATTTTAAAATCAAGCCCAAAAAATAGGAAACGAACTTATTATCAAAAGTGGAATGGTAATTGCAATGTTTTAAATGCTATTCCATTTCAAAGTATCCAGAAACTATTTTTAAAACGCCACAAAGTTAAAGCCAGTACGAGAAAATGTTCATCAGATATGTTATCATTTCATCTTGACGTCAAAGTAAAAGATTTATACATTTTATTAAACATGTTGAAGTGACTGACATACAGAGCAGTTATTCAAATCCTATATTAAAGGGCTTGGGCATAATAACGAAATTCTATTTGAAAGTTATAGTTTGATCCTGAAGAGAACTTTCAATATTAAAGACCTCTTACTATAGAACACAACAATATTTTTGAAAAAAATATCAGCATACTTTTAATAAGAAACTTTAGCTAAGATCATATCACAAAATTGGCTTTATAGTGCAGTTATTGGACTTAGAGGTTAAATGCCAAAGTTCAAAGGTCAACAGGTATGTTATTTAGCACATCTTGTTAACGTGATGTACTCACATAAAACAAATCAAAATTTTAAAACGTTTAGGCAATTCCAGGGAATATTCTTTTGTAATAATCGATTTATTTTACCTTGACATATAATATAAAGTTTAAAAGTTACAACTTTTGGTATGTAATCTTGTATTTTCCTATAGTTTTAACCCACCAAATGTCGATTGTGAATGTGATAATCAGCAAATGTGGGCATAGGTTTGTCTATGTCTTTTCTTACTTCTATATTTTTATAATATCCAGGTAGGAACAATATTATTTTAAGAATAACTGTTTTATTATGTTCAGCGATTTAGAGCATTTCACAAGAATGGATTTCCATCCTCTCTGAAACCCTCGTTGAAGCATCTAGATTTGTAAATTCCTTCTGTTTTTCTTGTTGTTATAGTCTCAAGCCTATTTTCAAAAGTTAAAAAGCTATAACAATAAAAAAATTGTCCACCTCTCCGTTAATCTATACTTTTTGTTGATCATGTTGATTATTGAGTCGAATGTTAATGTTTTCAGTCTGGAATCAGTTTACTGAATAATGTAAAAAAAAAAAACGGGATTTTGCCAAATCTGGCGTTATCGTCATTTTTTTTTCGTTTTTGCCTTATAATTTTATTACACGAAATGGCAAATCATTATTATTAGTTGAATATCAAAATGACAGTGCTCTTAATATGTCTTACGCAATACTGACACTTTTTAAGGTTTCAATGCTCCAATGTCAGTTTCTACAGTTCGCCGAATATAATTTATGTTAGTTCAAATTGATGTATAGAATTTTAAAGGTTCATATGTTTTTTCACATGAGTTCTTAGTTGTTACCTCCCATCGGCATCATTAGGACAAATGCATAGTAAATAGAAACTCGTATGTACACAAACCAAATAATAAGTAAAATTCAGCAGTTATGGCAGTTTTATGTACAAAACAAGAAATTAATCCATTATTTTAGGGGTTTTTAATTCTAATTAATACACCAAATAACTTGCGGTCAAATTCATTTCATGTCAACTGATAATTGAGCTTATGAATACGCCCGAAGACATAACCCTCCTATGCTGTACACGGTTTCAAGGAGTAACTTTTCAGCATCCAGATTGGTTGATTGATTGATTGAATGGTGCTTATCGTCCAGTGGCAAATATTTCAGGCATATTCAGGACAAGAGCATATTAATGATGAATGATGATGAATGAACCCTGCTTTGTACTAGACCGAC
>JARWCS010056319.1:0-24901 GCA_034783895.1 Geukensia demissa | reverse complement strand
AATTACTTCAATTTGACTTCTATTTTCAATTACCAGAAATTATCATCAATTAATAGAAATAAGTTGCATTCCAATTGATTTTTTATTATAGTCGATCATCGGAAAATCATCCCTGATATGCATTGATCATTAGAAAATACTATACATATAGTTATAACAAAGTAAATGTTTTGACTTGTATCAAATCTTAAGGCATTCAATTCTTTATGACTTATTGCATTGTTCTCATTTACAGCTCAGCTTAATTGTACATGATATAATATTTCAAAGTTTTATTTTGTCTCCTTTTTCAGCATTACCAGAGAAGTACAGAATACGCTTTCACGATCTTGGTGATGAAATTGTCCCTTATGATGGTATTCCATTTGTCATTGTTGGGAGGTATGAAAGGATGTGCATGTTTGGAAAAGACAAGCACGTGAAAGACAAACAGAGGACACAACAGGAACATGAAGAATCCTTAGCGGTATTTATATATAATTTGATATTTGATGTAATGTGTCTTCTGATTGGTTGAAAGTATTTTGGTTATAAGTCAATATTCTTAATTTTGTCATGTGACTGTGATGTCACCTGTTTTTCCTTGTTTTCTTGTTCAACATCTAGAAATATGAATTAAATTATAAGAAATGACTGTAATATTTTTTTGGTATATTCGAAATAACCTCAGTCCTGTTGTACACACTTCAAAACAACCCATGACGGGGGTTATTTAGTGTGTACCACGTGATTGAGGTTATTTCTTCATATACTGAAAAAACATTACAGTCATTCCTTAAGTATAAAACATGTACAGGAATATAACTACAGCTGTTCTATGTGAGCATGTACTCACTAAGTTGGCAAACAAGTTAGGAACTTTGCTAGTTGAACCATGAATGAGCATGACTGTGTATTGAAAAGGTAAATAATCCCTTGTGGAATGGCAAGTGAATGTCGTTACGAAGTCCTGTTACTATCAAATTGGAAACATTGGTTGAAATCTGCAATATATCACCAAAGATGCATGTTAAACCTTAGTTTGCTTTTTCTTTATTTTATTAGCAAGATCATCCTAATCTTAAGAAGTCAAAAAAGATGCTCCAAACCACAAAGAAAAAGGACTGTCCAGCAAAGATGATTTTTAAAGAAGTCATTTGCTTTCCAGATTTTAAGGTACAATTTATTAAGGAGAATTTGTGAAAAAACTTAACAGTTGCGTTACAAATCAGATGCCAAAAGTCGGCAGAAATTATTGCAAACAATGTTTTCATAGTTGGAAAATGGATCAAGAAGAGTGCAGATTTGAACAAGATATTTGGCGATTGGTTTAAATTGGGGTCACTCTAAATTAAACACACAAGTCAGTATGCAAGGTCAGATTCAATCATAATAGCTAAGCATTACATAAACTGAAGTGATCATTTCAATTTGTCATTTTAAACATTATGAAGACAACATATTTTACAAACCACGACTGCTTATCTGGCAAAGTGTAACGTATGTTACCATAAGATACAAAAAATGCACATGTATATTTAGTTTCGAATAAACTAAATAAAATGTTAATTTAGAATTTTACAATTTTTAATGACAATATTTCAAAACAAAAACTAAATATTAGCTAATAGCTGATAAGCTTTTAAGAAAAGCTGTTACTTGTACACCGGTATATTATATCCATTGATTTTTTTGTTCATACTTCAGAGCCTCCAGCTTATTGGAAAAGCCAAAAGCAAAGATACAATTAATTATCTCAATTAACATAGCACCATATCTGTATCACTTTCCCTCTATCCATGTGTCCATGGATAGAGGGAAAGTGATACAGATATGGTATGGTGAGATAGTACAATTATAAAAGGAACTATTACAATCTGTTGGATATTAGGTCTATTCAAAGTAAGTAATGAACAATACAATTTTTTTTATATGACCTTTATATTTACAAATTACATTTTGTAAGTTAGATGATATCATATATCAATAATTTTTTTTGCTTTGACAGGTAAGAGCAGATACTGAAAAACTAAAAAGAACAATGAGTGAGCATATAAGAGATCAACTAGAAGGTGAAACTCCCGTGAGAACAGAACACAGAATATACATTAAATTACCAGAAGATGCAGCACATCAAAATACTCATCAGCTTGGAGAGGTATATTAGCTATATTATTAATGCACAGTATTTTTTTGGCAAATTTAGAAGAAAAACAAAGCTTTCTATTATCATGAATATCATTGATTGGTACTAAAACATGAAATGGCATTGGTTTACCACTAAAACATGTAATGATACAAAAATAAAAGGTGAAAATACAAAAAAAGATAAAAAAAAATACTTTTTATTACATTATTTTTATCTGTTAAGTATTTTGGCCTTTTATATTGTTGTGTTATATATCAAATTATCATTGATTTTGGCATAAACATCTGGATGGATAATTTCAGTCTCCTAAAAAGACCAACAGTAATCAAAATATGGAAAAAACAATTCTTAGAACTTAAACAATTATTCATGTCCTGTAGTTTGATACAATTTTCAATGTTTGGGAATTGAAACAAAAAATGCTTACAGTGATTGATAAGAACTGCTACAGTTTTAATATTGTTTTAGCTTACAGGATTTTTGAACCCTATGAAGAAACCTGTAAGTGACAAAATTGCAGAATTAGTGGGACAAGGTGTCAGTAGTATTGCTGAAATGAGACGACATCTGAGAGTTTTTGTCAATGATACACTGTTTAGAGACCAGCCTTCGCCTTCTGTAACAGATTCTGCATACTATCCTGCAGATAGTGTCATTCGCAAACACATATATATGGAACAACTAAAGTTAAGGTAAGTTATCTAAGTCACGTGAAAGGTTGGTTTTATTAATCTGTGTTAAATAATGCAAGCATGCCTTCTTTTCCTATGTACATATAAATTATCTCTGTGCATTTCCACGAGATTGATTTTTCTCCCTTCAGTCAAAATGACAAGAGATAGAACATCAATTAAGTGAAAAATTGGCGGAGATAAATTTTTTCATTGCTATTTTGGACAGTGATTGGCTTTTCATCTTGACAATTGAAATGTGCGGTCCGTGTGCATCCTTAGCTTCTGGGGATAATTTGTAAGTATCTGATTACAATAGGTTTTGTTCATGTAGACTATTATAATAAAAATATCAGACGAAAAGATCAAAGACAATTTATACAAAATATACAAAATAGCAATAATGGCATTTATTTCAGGATATTTTTTGCAACAAAATTGTATATTTTTATTTGAATTTGAACATTGATAAAGGGATGTTAACATTGTAGTCTTCTCCTTGAAAGATGGCAATTAGGGTCAGAAGAATTATAAGTATAAACAATAATCAATATTTCGGTAAACGTTTATTTACTCTTAGCTTATAAGTGTTAAGTTTATGTATTTCATGTGGTCTTATGAAGAAATAACAAAAATCACCTAACCATTTCTGAAAGGATAAATGGATTAAATTTTGAATAAATTAACCTCATATTCATGTGTATAGAAATGTTATATTATTAGGTACTCAAAAATAGACCAGGTAAACTTGTTACAACTAGTTTCCCAATGGCAGAGGCAAAACCCAGATGACAGATTTGACTTTATGCCAGCTTCTGACATTCCATCAGATTCTACCCTAGAGGTAGCTAGGGTAGAATTCTTACAACAAGATGATGATGATGAAGTTTGTCCACAAATACCTGAGACTTTGGAAAAGACATCATTTTTCTTTTGCCACCAGTCTAAATTTCAAAGACATCTCTTGCGCAGGTAATTTATATCAATAAGGGTTCTTTATCTAACATTATGTAGAACTTTCTATAGTAGGAACGACTTTTTATCTGTTTGATTCTATCTGTTTGATACAAGATGTTTTATCTATACCAGTGGTGATATAAGAATGGTGAGATGTTGCATGCAATGTTTCTAAGTTTAAATGGTGTCATAAAAGAGAATGCTCAGAAACCCAATAATACAAAAGCAACATTAACTAAACGTCTTGTTATACTTATGTAATGCTTTGCAAATATTCTTAATCTTCCTGCATTTTAGAAGAATATATAGATTAAAAAACTTTTTATCTAACATTATCTAGTACTTTCTAAATTAGAAATGATTTTTAATCTGTATGATACAAGCTGTCTGATACAAAATGTTGTATCTACACTGGGTGGTGATACAAGAATGGAGCGACATTGTATGCGAAGTTTTCATGACATCATAATACGGAACGCTTAGAAACCAAACAAAACAAGAACAATGTAAATAAAAAAACTATCTATTACTCTATTTCTGCTTTGCAAATATTCATTTTTTCATATTTTAGTAAGAAAATATATAATTGAAATGTTAGATAAACTTTTTATATACATATTGTATATTGGTAAAAGATTTTTGTATCAGGTTTTGACTGTTTCGTGAATTTGACCGCATAAAAACTTGAAACTTGAAACTACTCGTCGCTTTGCGACTCGTAGTGATACTGATTCGCTCAACAGTTTGACCTGATACAAAATCTTGTACCAGTACATAATGTATATAATATGCATTTATTAACATATTGTAATGGCACAAGTTTTCTGTATCAGCTCCTTGGAGTCTATGGAGTTTGATGCATCACTACTATTTGCTCAATAGTCTTGACCATATACAAAATATTATACCAGTACATGGCATATATAAACTGTTTTTATATTTCACGTGACTGTGTGATTCTAAATAAATTAATTTTGATTTTAAAATTTCAATTAATTTGATGCAATTGAAAGTCAAACTGAAAACTCCATGAATCTACAAATAAAAATGAAAGGGAACTTGTGTCATTTTTTCTTTGGTCACTAAAATGATTAGCTTTTCTATTTTTTGATAAAGTTACGTTAATTTTGAAGCTGTCCTCTTTAACCATGTATTTTTTTTTATGGTTCCAAGGCCTTCAAATGTTTAAATATCTGCAATAATAGCTGATCTTTCTCTATCTAAACAATATAAATATTATCTTTCTTAATTTTTTTCTGACACATTTGTTTATTTCAATTACTACCTAATAGATACATACATGTTCTTTCCATCATAGGTACGGCAACAATCTTTGTTTGCTAGATGCAACTTACAGGACAACCAAATATGCATTACCATTGTTTTTTCTGGCCGTAAAAACAAATGTCGGATTTAGTGTTGTCGGAGAATTCATTGTAGAAAATGAGACAAAAGAGGCAATAAAGCAAGGGTTGGGCAAAATACATCAGTGGATGCTTGAGGATGATCACTGGGAGTGGAAACCACAGTATTTCATGACAGATTACTGTGAGAGAGAAATATATGCCATTGAAGAAACATTTCCAGGTAATTCTTAGGAATAGTATTCTTTAACCTTGGTATTATTAGCATGCACAGCAAGTACCAGTACCATATTTTTATACCCCTAGAATCAAGAACTTTGGGGTATATAGGAATCACCCTGTCTCTCCATATACCTTTAAAACACTTCTACTCCTAAACATTTAAATGCATTTCAATAAAACTTCAAATGAACATAAGACACAATATTTAGAAGTGCACATTAGAAGGAAGTTTGCACATTCCAAGGGCATGTAACAACTTGTTTTGACTTTCAGTAGGAGCAGAGGTGTGAGCTTTGCTTGTTTATACATATTTTGATAATGGTTTAGATTGACCTTACTTTAAAGATACACAATTTAACTTCAAGATAAAGCAATAAGATGATATTATGTTGAAAAAAGTGAAATTGGTGTTTGTCAGTATGTTTAATATTTCATACAATGGTAGATATGCATGTATTAAGAACAATTTTGAAAACAGTGTTAACCACATAATAGTCAAAACTGTGATGAACATTTATTTAAATCTTATGCCAGTAAGAAATCCCCTGTGAAATCATTTCAGATTGTAGTGTCTTTTTATGCGATTTCCACCGAGAACAGAGCTGGACAAGGTGGGTCAGCAAGCTGGACAACAAAATTCCATCTTCATCTAAGGAGAATGTTTTGGCAATGCTACGGAGGTGTGCTCATGCTCTGAGCCAAGAAGAATTTGAGCAGTCAGTAGTGAAGTTGAAAAACTCCAACCACTGGATGTCTAATGTTAGACTTCAGAATTGGTTCTGTAAAACATGGTTGACCGAAAAGGAGGTAAATAATTGCATGTAAACATGTCTGATTATTCATTGAAGAAAAGCAAGCAAACCAAGACGTTCTCTTGTAGACCACCTTATATCCTTTCAAAATCATATTTATGTTTTTCTCATGACCCACACAGGTCAGCTGCCTGATATTTGGCTCAGAACATCACTATGGAGAACTATACTGTGTAGCACGGTTACAAATCTGCCACATGTACACTTCCTGTTTGAAGCAGCTTAAATTATTTTGATAAATAAAAATTTGTCACATTTTTCTGAGGAACATCATAGGCCAGTTCAATTCCTTATATTTGGCACAGAGTATGGAGAACAATATTGTGTAAATAGTTCCAAACCTGCCTAATATGCACTTCCTGTTTGAGGCAACTTAGTTAGGGAAAACTTTGGTTTCCTTATCAGTTGCTTTAGGGCTTTGAACTAGCAGACAGTAACTGGACTACACTTTAGAGGACGGTACTTCTTGTTGTAGCTTGTCTTAATTGTTATTATATTTGTTTACGGTATTGATCTCAAGTGTTAAGCCCATTTCAACTGATTTTTATAGTTTATTTTATTGTTGTTTTGTCACACCACTGTCCCAGGTTAGAGGACACCACTATTCCAGGTTAGAGCGAGGGTTGAGCGCTCACTAACCGGTTTAACCCTGCCAGATACTTTATGTGCCTGTCCCAAGCCAGGAACCTGTAGTCCAGTGGATGTCGTTGTTTACTTGCTTATTGTTATTCGTTTTTCATGTTTTCTATAGATTAGGATGATTGTTGTATTTGTTGAATAATTTCACATTTTGGTTTTTTATCGGGGCCTTTTACAGGTTACTTTATGGTATGGACCAATATCCATTGTTGAAGGCCTTACGGTGACCTGTAGAAGTTCAGATTTGTCTGTCTTCATGTGGATGGTTGTCTCATGAACAATCATACCAGATCTCCCATTTTTTATATTAGAATACAGTAGAACTGTACTGTATTTTCTCATAGAATTAAACAGAACTAAATCATGGCAATTATAATACTCTTCCATCATGGTCATACTCTTAAAGAAATAATTTATCAAACGAAAAGTATAGGCAGTTGACAGTCTCACTTATTATTAGTTAAATTGTTGGATTTTTGTATTTGAGGTAGGAGTAAAACTATATATGATAATGTATGATAAACAGAATTGATGATAATGAAGGCTATTTTTTTTATAAGTTTGAGAAAGTGACTGGATGAAAAAAAAACAGTTATTAAAATTTTCATCAAACAAATTTAACAAACTATTTTGACATAATAAAGAAATGCTACAGTCTTCTTTTAAAAAAAAATATAAGAATTACCCAAGTGCTTAGGGTATATTAAGCAATTAAGATATACTAAAAGAATGAAAACAGTTAATAGTCATCAATTGTGGTGCCTCAAATTCTGATCAGTTTCCTTGGTGACCTCTTCTGGTCAAACAAGTTATATTAACTTATTCTATAATGGATTATTTTCAATCAATTTGACTTCTTGTCATTACCATTTGAAAGAAAAGCTAAAAAGAAACCCTGTTCAGATTGAAAAGGAAAGGTTCATTATTTTTTTTATGTATGAATATTCAATTATACATTTTTCTCTCTGTATTGACACTCATCACTTTTTTCCAGCGATGGGCATGGGCATTTCGTACAGGAAGAGGATTAATGGTAAACACAAACAATGGCCTGGAGAGACAGAATAAAGTGTTTAAATACACATATTTGGAACAGAAAAAGAGTATGAGTGCTTCAGGGATGATTTCTGTTCTAATACAAGATTACCTTCCAGCAATGACACTCAAGTAAGTATTCATTTATATGTTTATAAGATGTTTGAAAAAAATAGACATTAATGTTTTTGTTATCAATTTTATACTGTAATGTACTGCTAAGATTGGTCATTTTTTGATCATATGCATGAAATTCATTGACTTTTTCTTTTTGATATGTTTTTTGAAGGGTTACAAATAATTTAACTGATATCCCTGATGATTTTACTTGCTGAATGTTTATGTTATATACAGGTGAGATATATTAGTGTGTCCACACCTGTTCTTTCAAACATATTAATCTGAAATATGCGAATAGACTTGCAAGTTGTATTACTATAATTTTTGTCCAATAATTTGATGATGCATTTAATATATATGCAAGGTCTTGAAGCTGACTTGTCCTTGATCATTAGTTCAATAAAAGCCATATTACAGTCACACATTATCTCATTCTGTCAAATGATGTAATCCACATTTAAAATACAGTACACATGTAAAATACAGTACACATAATATATCTCACTCTAAATGTCTATTCCACTTTTCTGTACCAGGCCAATATGGCTTTTGTCCACATTGGGTGATGAATTAAAAAGTATTATAACTTCCAGTGGATAATTTTCTATTCGACATTTTTTTTTGGGTATTTCTGCAAATGGTCTCTGTGTAGTTGATTACATTGTCCGATAAAGATACCTCAAAAGTAGCTATTAAACTTTTATTTAACAACATGAACCAACAGAGATATATTTACTTGAAGCTAGCAGTCTACGGAAACAACCATTGGGAGTCTGAGAGGATTGAAATGGAAGACAACATGGGAGTGTGAACTGCTAATATAGAATAGTATAAAGCTAATTTGGTACTTATGATCAACAAAATTAAGCATCATTTTAGTATTTTATCTAGCAGTGTCACAGATAAACACCAACTTTCTTCCTTTCTTCATTATTTTCATATATGAGGATGTATAATTGGACTAGAGCAAAATTTCCCTGTTTTGAAAAAGTTCTATGGTAGGGTTTTATAATTTAAACAGTCTTATTTAATAAAAGTGTTATAAACTGGCTTTTTTTCTGTATAAGCCCATCATAGATTTTTTATGAGCTATATTGCTTTGCTGTCACATTGGTAACCTTAAATATACCAGAAACAATACAGAATATTGTTTAACAATACAGAATATTGTTTAATCTCATTATTTTTAAATTATACAAGATGAAAGTAATCTTATTATGTGTAAAGATAGAATATATGATAATCTTGATTTTGCATTCATAGATTTCATCTCTTTACTGTAAGTAACATTGGTTTAGGTGGCTTAATATATTTGTGTATTTTTTATACCTGCACACTTATATGTATATATTTCACCTTTCTGGTTGAGGCTATTCCTATTTCTTGATGCCATATATTGTTAATTTCATTTTCTTTCAGTCATACAGTTTTACTACAATATACATTATATACCTACAGGCTATTAATTTGCTGTTATGTTTTCAATCTTTTTATTTTTTCAAAATCTACTAACATTTATTTATTTCTTTCTGTAATATAGTCCATATTATATTTAGTTTTTAACTATGCAATTTCAATAACCTTCTCTTTAAGCAGTTGAAGTTGTTTTATTTTGTGTGATAAATTTTGAAAAAGGTAATTTCCTCGAAAACAGAATTATCATGAAACTATCGGAATCTCATTTCACACATGCTGATAATTGTTTTATTTATCATACATTAGAATAACATTCTTGTTTTAATAATGGAAAAATAGTTTTCTGAATTCTTCTTTGCATGACACACTGGTAAAATTTTGAAACTTGATGTATACTCACACCCACTTAATTCATCACTTTTACCAGATAATTTGCATTATAAGTCTGAAATTTTAGGCATTACACCTTTATTTAACTTAAATCTATTCACACAGGTACATGAAGGATAATGCAGTAGGTTTGAAGGGAATAGGGAGAAAATACCATTCAGATGTGCCTGAATTTCTCCATCATAGACCACCAGAATTTATCAATCACTGCATGGAAAAAGTTGCTCTTGGTTTGCTGATTGAAAAAGAAGACATTGAAAAAGTCTCACCAAATGAATACACTGTATGTATTTCATTGTTAGTGGATGTTACATGCATCAGACAATTACAAATATTTTTTCTCTCTTGCAATTATGGTTTTGATAAGATAATAAAAACAAAGATAGGCAAATAGCGTAGAAACATTTGGGTTACAACATGTGGTTTCTCTTAAAAAAGTGATATCAAATGGGTTGAATGTCATAGTGTTTGTTTTGAGATAGAATACCTAAATGACAGTAAACAGTTTGTTCAGTTTCTTGAAGAATTCTTTCCCATTGAACAAAAAAAAATCCAAAGAAAAGTACATCATTTTATAAATTTACAATTGAGGCTTTATATATACATAGTTACAGAACTAAGTTTTCTAATAACATGGTTTTCAATGCAAAAATGTTACAGCACTTTGCATAGGATTCTGATCATACTAGTCTCTTAAGTTCTTGAATGGAATGGATACTTTGAACATGCAATACAAAAAGAAGATAACAAGAAATACCCACATTAACAAACCCCACAAAAATAGGCAACTGCAAACCTCTCCTCAAGGAAAAAAAATAACGAAAAGTGACAGAGACATACATAAAAAACGACAGAGAGTCAGGTTAGTCTGACTTTTTACAGACACATTAATGAACATTTATTAAATATCTATGCATATAACATCAGAGATTCACATTGAATCTTGTTATAGGCATTTTACATGGAAATTATATAATTGGTAAACAATTTCTGTTGTAAGCGAAAAGTATAGTCAAACTTTTTTTTTTGTGTTTTAACTTTTTATATCTTCTCTCTTGAACTGCTTTTCAAAAGAATAAAGAACATTTTGTTTCTGATACTGACCTATCACAGAAAAATATCAGGCTTGTATTGCAATTGTTGGCTTGCCAAATATTGTTTAGGGATAAATCATTAAGTCAGTATCAGCAACAAACATTCCTTTATCCAATATATTCAACAAAGCATTGTCATTTATCTCATCTTATCTCGATATTACATTAATAGGTAAAGAGTCAGTCTACAGGAAACAGTCAACTTTATCATGTATTGTTGTGCACTGACAAAGAAATGCCGTCCTGCGAATGTCACGACTTTCAATGGACCCTACTGCCATGCAAACATATGTTTGCACTTATATACAGTGATGAGGAAGTCACATGGGAGACTTTTCCAGAGAAATACAGAATGTCTCCATATTTTACTATGGACAGCTGTATATCTTTCTTCACAAGTACATCCACAAGTATTGATGATGATGATGATGTTAATAATGATGATGGAGAAGAAGAAGTGGAAACCGTGCATAATGGTATTGAATTGGAAGAAATACCAAAAAAACAGAATAAATTGTCAGGCCTGAAGGCAGAGGCAGTACGTTGTCGAGAGAAATTATCATTATTACAGAATGCAACATACCTGTGTCAGAATAGGGAAGCCTTGTTACATCTGGGCAATCTTCTTGATGAGGCTGGAATTTATATCAACAATCATCTTTATCCAGAAGACGGATTAGTTCCAGAGGTCAACAATGAAAAAAAATCGAAAAGTACTAAGAGGAAAACAAATGATACCTATTCTACACAAGAAGGAACAGCTAAAAGGCGTAGGTCTGCACTCAAATTACATGAAAGAAAACCCACGTCACGTAGGGTTGGCATTTCTGCTGAGAGGAAACGTAAACCTATCAAGGTGGTACGAAAGCCTCCAGCAGAAGACAACCTGATCATAGAGGGTCATGCAGCAGTGCCATCTGAATCTATGGGTAATTATACACCACATTACTTTATTTACTTTAAACTGAACATTTGATTGTTATGAAATCTTTTCAAGTTTACAATACTGTGCAATACAAATAAATATATAAAAGGAATAGAAAATACAGCTCAATTTCTTAGGGGAGAGAGAAAATCCTTGGTGTTTTTTCCTAATTTATGACTTTTTAAATTTCTTACATGTCTTATACACATCACAGCAGATTACTTGTATCTTTGTTTATGATTTTATGCATTTGTACATTGTACAAATTAGATCATTGATATGGTCCCAGTTTTGAAATATTAGAACCAGTGAATCGGAATGAAAATTGACAGAGCTTACAAGAAGAAATATTATTTGATACGTGCAATCACAAATGTTATATTACTTTGTACATTGACAAATGTGAAAGATGAGCAAGACTTAAAAAATTATTTGAAAGATATTAGTTTGTTCCAATGAAATAGGGAATACATTTTATTTTATTTTACAAAATGAAAAAAAAATTGATGTACTCAAAAGGTAGCAGGACTGATACTGATCAAATTCCTCAAAAGAATGTTATCTTGTCTACCGATATTAATTTGTTTCATAAGTCTTATCTAAAAAAATAAAAGTTCTGCCGATTTGGTAACTTTTCTACTGATTTATAGATTTGGTTTTTTTTCAAAAATCTTATGTTTGTATTGAACAATTTTCCATCATATATAAAAAGAACACAATTGTTTCAAAACATTTTAATAAACTGCCCCGACCTTTCTTAATGACAGATTTTTTTTTAAAGTTTTTACTTTGCAATTCAATTATTATATTTCATGTTTGGAAGCATGGTAACATGCAAAATATTCATGTACCAGTCCTGCGGTTTTGGTATTTAATGTTCGAAAAAAATGTTCATCTGCGACATCGACAATACACCAGAGGTGGGATGCAGATAATTGGAAGAAGAAAAGTACCAATTTTAATGACGTCATAGTATGAGTATGTGATACAGGACAAGCTATCCGATATCGGGTACACAGTTCAGGGTTAGCTATGTGATAGTATATGATATATTGTACTATTTGATTGACTTTAATTTCTATACAAATTTTGACTTTTTATGAACAGGGGAGGAATCACTTGATGTGATGACAAATACAGATGAAAACATTCTCGATGAACAGACTGAAACAACAGTGCCCCTGGAACAAGAACAGCCAGACATTGATGAAGAACAAGGAGCCTCAAAGAATAAATGTATTTATGATCCAAGTTAAAAAAAAAATATGTGTCATTTCTTTGTTACCAGCAATATTGTTAAATAGATAATTAGAACTGTGTCAGATAACAAATATACAATCAGCAATTTTACTTTATAGTTCTAACATGATATGTAGGTTTTGTAATCTAAAACATGCATTATATTTTAAAACACCATAGTCAATGCAAATTTTGATATGCATGTATGGATTATCAGTATGACTCTTGTTTACTTTTCATTTGTTGTTTTGCCTAGATATTTTGTCATTATTAGGCTATTTATGTAGATTATAAAATTTTAAAAGTTTCTATAACTATATCTGATACCTCTCTCAAGATGATTTTTGCATAAGGATCAGTTCCAATTTTTTTCCAGGTGCAAGAAAAAATGTCTCATTTAGGGATCCCTTAGAAGACATCAGAATATTAACAACAGGTAAGTATCAAAGCAAATGCAAGTATATGGCCCAAGAGTTTCCTGGAGTTTTGCTTCATTTGTCATTCATTTGCATTTTTAAAGCACAAAATATACATTATGTCTTTTTTCTATCAAGATCTTATTATTTATCATACTTGAGTTGTGTATTTTGAATGGCAAGTCAAACATAAAATAGCCTTCTTAACTAAATTTTTTTTGTGTGACTGTTATGCAATTTTTAGCCCACCTGGCCTAAAAGGCAATTCTAAATTTGTTGCCTTTTTTTGGAAAAGGATAATTAACTTCTGAAAAGGCAGTATAAAGGACAATTGACTCTTATGTTATTAGGGAAATAATACTTTTTTTCACACAAAAAAACGGGAAATGTAGAAAATAATAATTTTTTCAGGATCTATGCATAACAGATATACATCTGAAGAACTGCTTACTTCACGACTTGCATCAGTAGGTAAGTCAACATGTGTAATACATTCATGGACAATAAAAATTTTTACTTGACATAAAAGAAATCTAAATAAATACCAAAGAAAACAAAATTAAGATGAATTACATTGTTATTACATTTTTCCTTCTTAAAGTTTTTTTACCATTTATTTTAATATGGCTTTCTATTAAGATATTTATGTTTTGGATGTGACTTGTGCTGTGTTTTACATTTGCTTATGACATTTGGCTCATATTATTTATATTTTTAAGATTTAATATTAAGAATCATTGTATTAATTTGTAAAAAAAAGTAATGCAAGAGAGGCTTTCTAAACTGAAGATGAAATGCAGCAATAAGAGATTGCACATCCCCTACTCCCCACAAATCGTTGGGCAATCGTTTGGGTCAATTTTTGATGCCAGATGTTTTGTATAATGCCCCCAGGAGTGGTATTGAAATTCTGATATCCTCTAGCTGCCATCTTTGCAAAGATATTGTAATTTATGATATAAGTTTCAAAATCCTAACTTTCAAAGTTTAGATTCACCTCATCCTAAGTATAGCAAAGTTCATTTTCCACTCATATTTTAGCTGCAAGAGGGTGATTTTGAATTTATGGAAGTCAGTTTCCAAGCTGTCCAGATACTTTTCCTTGATGCCCACTTTGAAATTTTTTTCTATAATGGTCCTTAAGATTTCCTCTGCAACTACAGACGTACATACATATTGACATACTATATTATATTAACCACACCCCTGATTTTTGCGAAACAGTGGTTGAAAATGAAAGGAGCATTGGAAAATGCCGTACAATTTTATAAAAAGTGTTTTGAGCAGTGGTATTTGAATATCATAGATTAATTATACAGTCTTTGGTAAACTTGATTTTCACTACATTTAGTTCCCCACATTACAACTGTCTCGCCATCACTTTTACTGGGAATTGAAAGGAACTACAAAGAAAATTGTTTGTAGCATAGGATAAAATATTTTTTTCAATTTTATTTTATAATGTCAGTCCTGTCTACCCTTTACAGTCCTGGTTACGTCAAATGTCTTGCAATTTTCAAAATTTTCTGTATTTGCTCATTTTTACCTTACCTTTAACATAATATTAACAATTAATATGAGTATGTATAGTTTATTTATAAATTTAACATGATCTCAATGTCATGCAGTATTATCTTTCATTTATAATAGGTATGGCTTCTTTGTCCAAGATAAAAAAAACTCATTATTTTTAATCTCAGCCTACAATTTTTGTGTGAGGAGAATACCACTTTTAGCACAAAGGTCTAGACAAGTATACAATGAAAAAATATGTATCACTTCACCATATTTCTCATGCACACACCAAGATTTGATTCTTGGTAGCTGCAATTTGATGCCAAATTTGATGTGAGATTGACGTTCATTATTATTAATCTGATCTAAAAGTATTGCACTTGAGGTTTTGCAGCATAATCAGGGACTTGATGGTTGCAATTAAGTTTCTTGGTACCACTAAAAGCAAAATTGTTAACTGATTCTAATACATTTGCAACTGAATTATCAAGTAAATCTATAATTATAATGTCTAACGTCATCAAATGTCAGTCAATTTCACTAATAGTAAGAATCTTGGAATGGGAGTTTGTATTCAAAATCTGCATTATTTATAAAGCAGTTAAATTTTGTTTCACGTCACTTTATTAGCATGAAATTTATTTGTTATTTCAGAAAATGAAGATTTGATTTTAAGAGTTTCAGGGTTTACAATTAATCATCAGAGTTTTGATGACATAGATCAGGAACTGCCTGATGAGGTATGCAATGCTTCAATATATGTATGTTGTATCAAAGGTTTAATGTTTGATATACTGACCATCAAAAGAAATGCAACACTTCCATTTATTTAACACTAAGTTAAATTTCCTTTAGCCAGAAGAATTAAAATAGTAAAGATACCGATCTTGAATTTTGTGTGCTTTTTAGGAAAATCATTAGGAACATTTTTGCAAATTTTTAGATTTTTCAAACTTTGAGATTTGAACAATCTCAAATTTCGTATTTTTCACCCAAAAATGCAAATTTTCAATTTTTTTCTCAAATTTTAACCATAAAGAACATGTTTTGCCAAAATCAAGAAAAAATAACCTTATTACTGTATTTTCCGCTCCATTTTCATTAAGTGTGCTTAAATTTGAATCCAACTTTCAGAATTTTGATTTTGACCCCTGTGATGGACATTGCATCAGTTCAACCCGAATTAGCGGAAACACATGCAAGTTTTTTTTGTCCATGGCTTGAGTATGTGTTAAAGAAGTTGTGTGATAAAATAATTGAATTTTCATATAAAACCAAATCCGATATACTTATCGATAGAGGTGTTACATATCTTTTGATGGTCTTTAATTGGTTTTTGAATGTAATACTAGCTTATGGCAATCCCTTACAATATAATGAAAGTATAAAAGCTAAAGTAGATTGCTATTAATGATTTAATTTTAATTAATTTTCAAAAGACAAAATAATAACATCTCAGTGCTACTATACATCATGCACCATGTCTGTCTCTAGGTATAGAAGGGTAATAATAAGTTAATTAATCTATATTTATGACATCACATAGTTGCCAAGGGGTCCCAGCACCCAAACACAGTGAGGACAAAGGAACAAAAGATTATGTCTCAACCCAGTGGGTTCAAATCCAACCAAATGACAGAAAATGAAGAGATACCTTCAGATATAACATCAAGACATGACCAGAGATACTAAAGGCTGACCTGTATTTAAAATAACATACAGACATGACCAGGGATAATGTAGGCCGCCCTAGGGATAATGTAGACCGCCCTATAGTTCATATAACATAGAGACATGACCAGGGATAATGAAGGCCGCCCTAGGGATAATGTAGACCGCCCTATAGTTCATATAACATAGAGACATGACCAGGGATAATGTAGACCGCCCTAGGGATAATGTAGGCCGCCCTATAGTACATATAACATAGATACATGACCAGGGATAATGTAGACCGCACTGGGGATAATGTAGGTCGCCCTATAGTTCATATAACACAGAGACATAACCAGGGATAATGTAGGCCGCCCTAGGGATAATGTAGACCGCCCTTTAGTTCCTATAACATAGAAACATGACCAGGGATAATGTAGACCGCCCTATAGTACATATAACATAAAGACATGACCAGGGATAGTGAAGGCCGCTTTAGGGATAATGTAGGCCGCCCTGTAGTACATATAACATAGATACATGACCAGGGATAATGTAGACCGACCTAGGGATATTGTAGGACGCCCTATAGTTCATATAACATAGATGCATGACCAGGAATAATGTAAACCACCCTGGGGACACTGTAGGCCGCCATATAGTACATATAACATACAAACATGACCAGTCATATTGTAGACCTCCGTGGGGATAATGTAGGCCGCCCTTTAGTTCATATAACAGAGAGACATGACCAGGGATGATGTAAACCGCCCTATAGTACATATAACATACAAACATGACCAGTCATATTGTAGACCGCCGTGGGGATAATGTAGGCCAACCTTTAGTTCATATAACACAGAGACATGACCAGGGATAATGAAGGCCGCCCTAGGGATAATGTAGGCCGCCCTATAGTACATATACCATACAGACATGACCAGGGATAATGTAGACTGCCCTGGGGATAATGTAGGCTGCCCTATAGTACATGTAACATACAGACATGACCAGGGATAATGTAGAAAACCCTGTGGATAATGTAAGGGGTTAACTGACCTGTAGTACATATATAACATAGAGACATGGCCAGGAATACTTGAGACTGCCCTGGGGATAATGCAGACTGACTTGTAGTACATATAAAACATATACACATGACAAGGGATACTGGAGACTAAAATTAAATTTACACTACATATTATTGTAAATTATGTTGAATAATTTAGTGGTAAATTATATGTTTCAGATAATGAATGCCTACATCTCTGTTTTGGCCAAGAAAACTAAGGTTTGTATATATTTGTTGTTTTAATGTTTAAACATTGTATCAGCTAGGTCATTTTTTTTTTATGAATTAAGGATATCACATCAATATGTACATTCAAATTTTTATAATATATTTTTTTATCTAATTATTATATTTGTTAATCAATGCAAAGAGGACTTAATTTAAAATATGTTGTTTCTATTGGGTTTTTCCCTTATCATTATTATTTGACATAGAAAAGATAAGCATCATGGTAAAATAACTAATGTTCTGATGTGTTTAAAAATAAGGCAGGATCAAGTCAAAATTTTATTCTTTTGTAGGATACAAAGGTTGCGTTTGTCACTACCGCAAAAATGACATCTATTTTCTATGACCTAATAGATCCATTAGATCCATTTCCAAGTCATGGCTATCTAAGTGAGGTAACCTATATTAAGGGTTTTTTTTATATCAATTGAAACAGGTATTTACATCAGATGAAAAAGTGTAATTTTAGATGTATATGTCATAAGATTAATTGTGTTAAACTATATATTTTAAGTACATGAAGCTTGCTAAGTCAAAAGTCTTAGGATCACAATTATGTACTTGTGCAAATGAAACTTTGTTAGAAGAATTTGAAATCATAATTGGTGCTCTTTGTGAGAATGACAGTCACTGGTGTCTAATGGTAATGGAAAATGTTTTTTCTTATCATATATTTATATAAGCCTAATTATTGTGGCAATATTTGCATACTTATGGGTAGGAGTCTTGCATTTTACAGGGTAAATTGTTGTTAAATTAAATCCTATATCTAAATTTACTCATATTTTGTATCAGTTGTCTATGCCATACAACATCAACATATAATTGCATAAACAATATAGTCAAATGAACCAAATTTATAAAATTTGGAAATGTAATAAAACATATAGCTCATTCTGAAATTCAAATACCAAATAGCTACAATTTATGACAGAAAACACAATATTATGACTATCATGGGATGTATGGTCTCAGTCTACGACATGGAGTAGAAAATGATAACCATTGATGAAAGTCTCAAATGATTAAGTAATTATTGAATTAAGTATGGCGTATGTGTTATATTATAGGTAATTTATCCAGCTTTGCATCAATTATTATACATGAACCCTCTGGGTGAGACTAAACCAAAGAAAGAAAAATACCTGCAGAACTGGCTGTGAGTTACCTGTTTAAATTTTCATTTCAGTTTAATCAAGGAAATTAGTAAGGTTTCTTGTAACCATGCAGGTGTCTCACCTGCTGTTAGTTGACAAACTGATAGCAGGCAAGACACCACGTTATGAGGAACCTTACAATATTTTATACATGTATTGTACAAAGTAATCTTTTCAGTAGCTTTTTTGACATCATCTTGATATTTATAGGCAATAGCAATATAATCTTGAAAATGGGTAATTTATGGTTGCCATGTTTTGTAATTACTTATTTATTTTGTTTCAAAAACTTATACACCACTAATAATTTACTACTCAGATGTAAACATTGTAAAATTGTGCTGAACACAATTGCCTGTGCACGGGTGATGTAATAAAAAAATTATAATTATAAAGGTTATTCTATTTTAGGCTTTTTCTAGCTGAGCGATTTAATAGAGGCAGTGGATGTAAGCCTGCTTTGAATTGGACCCTTGTGACAAAAAAACACAGAAAGCAGTTAGATTCAATTTCCTGTGGGGTGTTTACTTTAAAGGTAATAACACCTTTGTTTTCCTTTTTAAATCTTTTTTTGAAACATTTTTGCTGATTGTTTTAATCCTTGGAAAAATGGTCAAAATTGCTCTCATTTATTGTTTGAGTATTGTCTTAAAATTAAACATATTTTTTCTTTAGTTTGCAGAACTTGTACTTTGTGGTAGTGACGACTTCAATTTTGATTCATCGAAAAGGGGCATAAGAGCATATAGGCATGTTATAGGACAGATACTTGTTGAAAACAGTGGTTAGTAAAAACAATACTTTACAATTGATTATATCTTAAAGTATCTTTTTGTGTTTCATTTACTTTTAACACATGCATTTACTTACTCTCATGTATAGTAGTTATGATCTTTTTTGATGATTGATTGATAAATTAGATATGAAAAATAAAGTACATTTCTGAAAATAGATTTTTAAATTTTCCATCTCCAATCATTCCATAAAAAATAATTAATTCTCAACTCTTTAAATTCAGAAATCATTGCAATGTTTTAATAAGGTGGACTTTTATTTAAAATTTTGTTAGATGTGTTCTGTTACACGTTTTTACAGAATCACAACAATATAAGTCCCATTAGCGCAGGAATCAGAATAAATGGATTATTTCTGAACTTACAGTATGTGAAAATTTGACTCTTTCAGAACCAGTCCAGGATCAATTGTCACATGAGCAGGTCTACAAACAAGTGCTCTGTGACCAGAATCCAAATCAAATTCCCAATGAACAGGCCAAAGATCTTATGTCTTGTGAACAATCCCAGGATCAAATGACTTGTGAAGATACCATGAATCAAGCATCTGCATGTGAACAGACTCAGAGTCGAGTTCCCACTGAACAGGCCAAAGATCTAATGTCTAGTGAACAACCCCAGGATCAAATGCCTTGTGGAGAGAACCCAAATCAAGCATCCTGTGAACAGACTCAGAGTCGAGTTCCCACTGAACAGGCCAAAGATCTAATGTCTGGTGAACAGTCCGAGGATCAAATGCCATGTGAAGAGACCCAAAATCAAGCATCTAGTGAACCTGCAAATAAACCAAGACTAAGAAAACCAAGGATTATAAAAAAGGTAAACAACTATCATTTGTATCTTGGTGAAAATGGTAATTTGTTAGGCTAAAGATTTGGAGCAAGTCTCAAGTTCTGTAAATCTTTCAGACATTTTTTATTGTGTCTTAGAAATACAGAAAATTGATAAGCTATGATGATCCTTACTTTTACCTAATTTCTATTTCTAATTTTATTGGTTTCAAAGCTTGTTAACTTTATATTTGTGAAATATAATGAGTATTGTGTTACAAATAAAAGCAAAAGGCATCTTATCAGAATTTCACTTTTCATTCTCTGTAGTCTGAATATGCAAAAATTACCATCTGTGTTGTGAAAGTGTAAAAATGACCATACATAGCAAACAATTTAAAGTTAAAACTGCCTGTGATTGTAACATTGACACTACACTAAAGGAAAAAGGACAAACTCTCATGACAAAATGATGACAATTATGAAAAAAACAAAATGATTACAGTTGTAAAAATCAAAGTTTACCAAAGCTATAATCATATTGAAAATTTCAATATGCCGTACACGTGTTTCGAGGAGTCACCTTTCATCAGCAGCATTAAAACCAAATCTTAGGAAGACCGATATCCAAACATTGTAAATGGAGGAACTTGTATCCAAACTAACCGAAATATGTAAAATAATTGACCTAGAGGCAATTTGCATTGTGCTACTTTCTGCAGGTATCCAATAGAGAAACAAAAGATATTGCCATCCATTGGTTATTGTCTGCCGTATCAGCTAAGGTAAGTAAAGTCATTTTAAAGTCTATAGAAATAAATGAAATATAAGAAATATAGACTGGTTCAGATTGCTGAGAAATAGACTTCATATCAAGGACAAATGACAGAGGACATCAAGGTATTTTTTTCAGTTTATTCATGATTTTCTCTTGCAGGTTTAAGTGTAGTAATAATAGACTTCTTCAGATATTTAGTTTATTGATTGAATGCTTCAAAAGGTTTTTTTTTATTATTTTAGTTTCAACAAATCTGCAAAATTCATATTATGTTGAAAAAAAAAACTTTAAAGAAAAGTATAAAACAACAGATTGATATATTGTAGCTATAGAAGTCCTCTCTTGCTGTGTTATTTTAAATCTTCAACTCTGACATTCTTTAATTTTAAAAGTTATACTTTGATTTATGTGTCTTGAATTGTTTTTGTATGTAATAGCATAACTCATTTTACAGACATGTAAATACTGTCACAATGTAACTGCTGGAATGTGTGAGGTGTTTGATGGAATGCCATTGACAATCAGAAAGGGGTTTTCATCAGTGAATGGACATAACATAGCAACCTTGGTAATTCTAAATCTTAAATTGTATCATTTTTTGAAAAAGAAATAAGGAAAATAATATGTGACAATCCATTCAACAAGTTCATATTCACAGTATTGTGAAAAAATGTTATCTGAATTATAGTTTCTATAATTATATCCCCACTCACGGAGTTGGTGTTGTATTGGACACAAATTTTATATTTTAACCTATGAATCAAAAAGCTTGGGATTTCTTCATGAACAAAAAATAAGTAACTAATGTTTTAATAAATAGATGTAAATACTAACAGTAATGATATATGTCTAGAAACATACCGAATACAGACTGGATTGACTTCGTTCTCTTTTCAAGATAAATAGTCCTTATATTACAAATTTTAAATAGTATTTATGTTAAAAAAGAAATTCATATTCCAGTTTGATGGTCATGTGAAGCACAAATTACAGGAGATTTTAGAGATGACAGATGGAAGTGCTAGGTAAAATTTTATAATTAAATTTTTCACAGGTACTTTAGATTGAATGGTCTGAATCGTTCAACCTTGATTTAGAAACCTGCCTTCCTTTCTGATAGGTGAAGAATGCACTTATCTTTCACCTGATATATAAAATCCCACAATAAAAGAGATAAAAGCAACTGCTTCATTGTCCAAATTATTAGTCTTTCAATTAGAAATTAAAGACATTGATGATTTACTTTCAGTTCTTGTCAAAAATATTTCCTCTCTGTAGAAGTGGAAATAACCTGTCATTATGAAATTCTGTAAAACTTCATTCCTAACAGATATTATTAAAATGTAAAGAATACTGTAAATTTATGCGTTTATGAACACTTTCCATTTACAGATACTACAGTGCACACTGGCGGCATGTTAGATGGATCAATGGAATTTGCTTGTCCATGCTACTTGAAATGAGAATGAACAAAAGTGGTGTTGCTGAAAGAAAGAACCTTTTTGGAAACAGTGTGAGAAAATAGTAGCATAAAGTTAGATGCATATGTTGAAGTAATATTTATTTGGTGCATCATATTATTATCATCTAATCACGGGTAGCCTGATATGACAATTTCTTTACCATGAGCTTGAGTGATTGGTATTAAGGCATAGAGAGGCTAATCCATGGAAAACTATCAGAAATAGAATTTTGTCAATCAAGTTAAAAAAAAATGTAGTCTTTGTGGTACTAGTTTGTGTAAATAATGTAATATGAATATTTCTACAACATAGAGAGGTTTGGCATCAACCTATCAATACCTTGCCTGATTTAACTTTTGTTTTTCTATGATGTTAACCTTTTTAATTATGAATGGTTAATCAATGGCTCAATCACAATTTGTATGAAGGACATCATCTTAGTGCAAGCAATATGTCTTTTCCTTGTCCAGGTTGTACAATGAGAAAATTAAAGGGAACACAATGTTTTCAAAAGTACTATTAATAAGTTCATCTTATTAATCTGAATATTAACCTGATTCAGAGGTAAATTTTTACATGAGGTGCTGATTTTTTCCAATGTACATATTAAGCGATTTTTCTGAAATCATTTCAGGCTGGTAAGGAACTATATGCATTAGTTCTGGCTGAGTTTGCAAACTGGAAAGTGAAAACAAAAAGGTAAGTGTGCATATATATATTAACAATTAAAACTTGTTAAACAAGCACAAAAAGAAGTTGGAAGGGATAAAAGGGTTAGAGATGAATGTAAAGGTAAATTTTTAGAGAAACTTTAAAATTGTAAAATCATTTAAAACAGACCTGTTATGAATGATAAGTGTATATATATATATATATATATATGTTCTTTAGTTTCCAGTTGTTTTAAATTATTTAAAACAAAAAACAAAACAAACAAACAATACAGGTTGTTACAAAAGAATTACAATTAAAATTTTTAATGATTTAAGAAGACACATGGGAAACTCAGTGGTCTCAACCAAGTAAATGTTCACCCTAACATATAATCTAGGATAAATTCTAAAAATACAAGAATGTCATGCGGTGTAAAAAAATCTATGTTCACCAATTGTTATGATAAAAATTCACAAAAGGAACAGTTTATCAGCCGAAACCTAAAACTTTATTGTATCTACAATAGTATAACTATTAACTAATTATTTGTTATTGTCAAATTTTACTTGTTTGAGTGAGACCTGTGAAGTGTATTTTTACATGTCTGGAAGTTATTATACTTTCTATTGTTAGAATTTTAAATGCTGTTTAATATAAGCATGAGGCATATATATACAATATATAAGGCATATATATACAATATATATCCTTTTTTTCAGACGATTGGGCAGTTCTCATGGACATTATTTGTCAGTAAAAGACAATATTCAAAATACTAAACTTCTTGCCATCTTAAACAGTATGTAAGTGTTTAAATAACCTACATGTAAGGTCTCATTATTTTCAGTCATCAAAATATACCCAATAGTTTACGGTTAATACTTTTAGACAGGTTGTATTGGCCGATAAACCCAATTTTGTTGTATATTTTCCTCTGCATGCAGCATTGTAAAATAAAAAAAAAAAAAATACAGGTATATATAACAACTGTTTAAGCAATAATTTAGGTTAAGGTTAGGGTATATACAACAACTGTTTGATCCAAAATTTAGTTTTAGAAATAAATATAAAATCTTACATTGTTAGCAGTCGATTATCATATTTCTACAGTCAAGAAAGTTAAAGCTTCAAATTTAGAGCCTTGTTGATTATTGTATTTCTACAGTCGAGATAGTTAAAGCTTCAAATTTCGAGCCTTGGCTAACAATGTAAAATTTCTCTAATTGTTTTAAATCGCGATAATCCATTTTATAGATATGTTCAGTTCGTGAAGTGCCAGTTTTTGACCTTGAGTGAAGGGAACTAACTCTGAAACTTGTGTGCATAAGAAAAATTTGTTTATGTAAAATTCTGCTCTCTTGTGTAGTCTAAGGTTTAGACTCAATT
>JARWCS010056212.1:0-15989 GCA_034783895.1 Geukensia demissa | reverse complement strand
AAGTAGATTGATTGATTGTTGGTTGCTTAACGTTCAGTGACAAATATTTCATGCATATTCAGGACGAGAACAAGTACAACAATTATCAATATCGATTAAGGGGTGGGATTTGACCAAAAGGGCAACACTGGAAAAAGGGGGTGATGTGTAAGGATGGAAAATTTAGCCTTTTGAGCGGCGTTAACCTTCTCTTTTTTTCGAAAACTACAAAAAGGGGTCTTTTACGTACAAGGAACGTTGCACTCTCCACACACGTCACCCACTATGGTCCACGGCCAGACTTTCCGTATTATAACCTGGCAGACCCCAAGGAGAGGGCCTTCCCTATCCGCCACCTGGGGATCGCGCTCGGTCAGCTCTGTGGGTTGAGCCACGGAGACCGCTCCGGTGCCAAGAAAAAAGTAAACCTTCGAGCATCAAAAGCAAAGTGTGTTTTCTTTGTGATGGAACAGACCCATCACAGACCCATTACAATACCCTCGATTGATTGATTGATTGCTGGTTGCTTAACGTCCAGTGGCAAATATCCCATGCATATTCAGGAAGAGAACAAGTTCACCAATTATAAATATCGAAAGAGAGGTGGAATGGGTCACAACAGGGCAACGGTGTTTGACTGCCACTGAAAAAGGGGATTGATAGGTAGGGACAGAAATTTTGCCTTTTGTAGCGGCATAAGCTTTCTCTTTTTCGAAAATAACAAAACGGGGTCTTTTACGTTGAGGGAGCATGGTACTCTACAAACACGTTACCCACTGACTATGGTCCACGGCCAGGCTTTCCGTATTATAACCTGGAGAAGTCATTACATTGCAAGTGGATAAAGATTCAATGAATGACGGCAAGCTTTAGCCAGGTTAAAATACAATTTTCTTTTTAACGGCAATTTATTACAAAGAAGACATTTTTACTAAAACAACAGGTTTGTTAGACAAATACGGAAAAGAATTGATCCCTCAGGTCTTTTCTTAGCCCCTTGTCTGAATTCTATTTAAAAGAAACTAGAACGAAGAGAGTTGATCCAGTGGTTTTCTGGCCAGCTGATTTAGTCAGTCTGTACCAGGAACAATTAGAACAACTCTGAGTTGATGACTCAAGACAAACGTTTAGCAGAATTAGCCTATCACCTATAAGGCATGAGTTCGCGAGTTTGTACCATACAAAACGGGATGCGTAGAACTCTCACCGCACGTGGTAAGGCTTGTCAGTTACCTACCAAAGGTCGGTGGTTCTCTCCAGGTACTCCGGCTCCCTCTACCAGTAAAACTTACCGACATGATAAGGCTGATATATTGTTGAAAATGGAGTTAAACCTCAATCAAAGAAACAAACAAATTAATTCATTTGTATGATCGAACACAGAGCTGATATGAAATCTCAGTTATTACTTGGGGCGTAAAAACTGATCTTGCAAATGTCTCAGTTACTTAATTTCAACTGCTATACAAAATATCAAGAGGACGGTAAATTGCTGTAACACTCGAAAGATCATGAAGCCCCTTTCCCAGTATCTTTGGGATTGTCGGTTTACTCAAAACCTGAAAGAGACATTAAGTGGTCTTAGCGTTTCATAGGATAAAGTACTTGAGGTTTCAGCTCAGTTGGGCGATGACGCTGTAGGTTGATCTAAAGCAAAAGGAGTGGTATGTCCAAATATTTTAACAATGGATAATATAAACCACAATCCAACCGTATCAACATCTTCATTCCTTGAAGCAATTTTTTCAATATTCCAACACCCAACTGTAGAAAATGAGGAAATATTACATGAATAATGGCAAATAGACAGTTATATTAAGACAATTTGTATACAATCATCCAGAATCGTATAAATATGTGCCTTCTGCCTTTTTCGATCCGATTCCCCAAACCCGTTAAAACCATCAAGTACTTCTATCCTGTTTTGAAAAACAGAGTATGATTGGTTGCAAAATCAGTATATCTAAAATGGTCAACACATTCGGTTGCAATATTTTATCATTGTTTGGACACGATCAAGGCAGTTGTTTCCAATCTTAACCCTGGCCAAGATGTATGTCATGGCATTGTATGAAAGGTCTAGTCCTGTCGCCATTGTTGACTAAGCCAGAGCTGATATGTTGCTAGAAAACTACGTTCATTTGATGCTATTCCGTCCACAAAAGCATCATTGATTTAGCATACCAAGCTGGTTGCATAGGGCCCAGACATTGGCATGTTTATTGTAGGGAAATGAGTGATTCTGATTGGGGTTGAATGAAATCGTATGACCATTTGTATGGTGTAAGCTTCCTCCAATTGCTGAGTCATGCGAGCATCTAACAAAATGTCGATGTAAGCAAGAATGTCGAGGCCGATGTAAGTGCTATATGTTTTTGTCATTGTATTGTTATTGATGTTCAGAAGCTGTCAGGAGAAAACGAACAACTGGATATTTTTCAATATATAATTTTTTTTATAAAAAAATTTTTGGTTGTTATTTAGGAATTGACCTCATTTGTATATATGTACATAAAATATGACCTCTTTAGTTTCGATTTAAAAGGTTCCATGGATTTTAATAGACAAAATAATATCCTTGAAAGCCATTATGAATGGCTTACTACTTTATCAAACGGAAAATCCAATCTATAAGTTGCTAGAAACAAAATGATGATAATCTCAGAATTTAACATTTTTGGAGGCCATTTTGAATCCAAAATGGCCTCCAAAAATGTCTTTTGTATTCAATATGTATGCTGATATGAACAAAATTACCTAGGAAATATGTGTCGAGTTTTGGGTTCTTATTGTTTGAGCTTTTGAATATATTTTATATTTAATTTCTAAGAAATTTGAGTGATTGGCTGCCATCTTGAAAAATGGCAGCCATTTTGATTTTTTTAAGTGGCTAATGTGTTTTTATGTTAAAGGAATGCTTAAACGTGCAACATGCAAAATTTGGTGCTTGTATCACAAAGTGAAAGATTCAAGTGATATTTTGGGTTTACCTGCTGCGCTATACCTATTTAGAATTCTTTTATGAATACGCTAATTTGTAAAACCAAGATCGTAAACTTATCTTTCCCTATGATGAAAATTAGGAAGTAATTGTCGAGAATCAACGATAAATCCGTAAAACTGGAGACTTTGTTTTTAATAGCTACACTTTCTTGTTCTTAATTATTTTATTATATATAATTTGTAACTTTTATGGAGGATTAATAAAGTAAATAGTCACTCTGAAATTATCATCCTTACAATTTTGAAAAACAAAGTTACCCACATCTCGAAATAAAGTTACCGACAGCCTTATAAATTTAGATTTAGAAGTTACGGACATCCTGTGTATTTTTTAAAGTTGGTCTTGCACTAAAACGAAGTCAATAATCATCAGTTATTGGTATTGGTATGTGATTTTGCTGTTATAAAAATTAGAAAGATGCACGAAAAACGACGTAAAAAACAGGTTTTGCATTAATTTTATTTCAGCCGATTTCGAGTCCGCCAAATTGGGCTGTGGGTAACTAAAGTTACGCACAGCCGTTTAAGCACAGTGGTTTTGGTAGTGTCAGTTTTTATCATTTTACGTGTTAGTTTCTTCTCTCATATTTATCCGTCGGTTGTGTTTTTGGCTTTTTGAGTAATTACACGTTAGATGTCTCTCCGGAACATGAACTGACCTATCCGGTGGACGTCAGGTTTATCGCGTGGTATTGTTTGTTTTTTTATTTGTTTCTTTTTACTTTTCATTCCATGATTTGTGGTTTTAAATTATAAATAGAAACATGAGATGTGGTATGTCTATAAGACAGTCATCCAAAAAGTATTAATTTGTATATACTCATGCACGTACTACATTAATTTAAAGACAAACAATGTACAAAATTATTAATTTCAATTTATTATAATCGGACACTTAATCTTTTAATGACACCTTTTTGTTGTTGTAAGAGTAACATCGCTTTTCTTGAAATTCATGTTTGTGGTAATTCAAATGAAACTATTGCACATTGAATGATATATCAAGGACGGATGATACACGCCATGACGTCATTGGTCAGATGAGCTAAACAAGGTTAACTAAAAAAACAGAGTCATGGCAAAAGAAAAGGTCATGGGAAAATGAGCAAAGAGATAGAAAAAGACAAAGATTTAGATGAGTGAAAAGAGTTCCAAGGACAGTCAATCTTAAATTGCATGGTGTCTTAAATTGATGTTCAGCTTTATTCTATATACTTTTTATCTTATTGTTATGTTAATAAAATTAAGAGCTTATCCAATTAAATACTAAAAACAAAATGAAGGGAATACCTTCCTCGATGCATTCGTTTTCGCACTGCGGTTTTGTCCTAAAGTTGTTTCTGTTTCCTCGGCAACCTCCATATATGAATTCCTCGCATAATCCGCTATCAGAGTTGTAAAAGTAGCGCCTAAAATATGCCTTACATGGTCCGGTCTCACTAGGTAGACTACAGAAATCTGTGATATGGAAATGAAACAAGAAAATCTACTCAATACACGGAAGTATTAATTTTTCACTTAAAAATTGGTATTAGTATGTTTAAAAAAGGAATTCGAAGATACCAAAGGGGCGGACAGAAGTCGGAAGACAGGCAAGACCATTTTATTACATAACATGAACATCAGTGTCTTAGGACATCTCAAAATAATTTTATGCATTTAGATATTACTTATAGACATGGGTAATGTATATAAGACATGTATAAATCTCAGAATATTTGGTTTATATAGTAATGTGCTGCTCAGTCTTGTGGTGGGTGGTTTGTCGTATTGTTTGTTCTCTGCTCCCTTCTATTTTGTCTTCTTTTCGTTTATAATTTTTGTGATTTTATATTTAACTAACAATCACACGATGTTTGCAATTAATATCATTGTCCTATAATACTAGTAAAATGGAAAAAAATGAAATATTTCCAGTTTAGAATACCCATGTGAGAGATCAAAAGTGCATAGTCCATAGAGACGAGACAAATTCAAAACAAACCAAAAGATAAAACGAAAACAAAAGGAACAAAAGCTTGGAATCCACGAACTCCCTTACAAAACCGGAGTGGGATCAGGTGCTCATGAATAAGCATCCCTTTGATTGGATGTATCCTTGTTGTGGTAATTTATGCGAAAACAGCAATGTTCTCTTCAGAAAATTCTGATACTAGGAACAGGAACGAGAGTATCGAATCAACTGCGAAACATAAACCCTGTAGGCAATGGAGGCAGGAATATTGCCACATAAATATGGGAAGTTTACAACAGATAAGTTGAAGTCATCACGTTTGTTGTAAATCTTAGAAACAAGTTTTCACTCCTGCATTGGTCAATTCCGAGTAATAAATCTAGGTATGAAGCAAATTTTGTCGAGTCTGTGGTCTTCTTAATTTCTAGTTCGCTGGGATATATTTAATCGAGATGGTCACTGAATGTAGGATTATTCAATGACAAAACATCATCAATATATAAAAAGTAAAATTATTCGATCTGACTGAATTTTTTGTAATTTGCAGGAATCCCTAAATGAATTCTGCTTTATAGAAGTGAAAAAACCTTGTCGGCTAAGGGGTCCACAATTTGTGCCCATTGGAATGATATTGGTCTGTTGAAAATCTCGCCCACCAAATTCGTCAAAAATGTTGTCAATCAGAAAGTCCAGCATTTTCACTGTATCTATTTGAACAAGCGGTGTGTTCTCGTCGTTTTACCTTAAACCAAATATCTATACTTTTGGTTTTCCATTTTGTATAACAAAACACTGATGTATCAATTTCTTAAGACGGTCTTTAAGTTGTGAATGAGGAATCGTGGTATAAACGGTTGCAAAGTCAAACGTTTGATTCCGAAACAATGTTTGTTGTTGCAAGAGTAATCTCCCCGTCGTAATTTTTAGAACATAAGTATTTTATTTCTTAATTGGGTTTCTGAAGAACAAGAAAAACTTTTTACATTGTGTTTCAATAAAATCAGTTTAAAAAACTATTTGATATTTTGGTCCTGAATCACCCTAGCCGCGGTGATTCGTTTTTTACGGCTTACTCTGCGTTTACTTCTTAGTAAAATGATGTATGAAATGCGGTCATGGCAGGCCGAGACTAGAATTAAACTGCATAGTTCTTACAAACAGCCTTACTAAAATCTTACCTTTTATTGACTGAATCTCAGATGCCTGAAATAAAAAAAAATGTTACATTTAGATACATTTATCTTGAATAATTGTTGTAGTTGTGACGAAGCTAGTAGTTGAACGGACAGCGACCAATACCGTAAATTTAACATGGACTCGAGTGGACTCATTACCTGTGTTATTTTTGTATCTTGCCTACTACATACCCCATTTATGATAACCGAAAATGCGTTTTACAAACATTAATTGCATTCAGAAGTTGGAATGTGTTTCTCCGAAACTAATAGGATTAGCTGATTATTGTTATGAAAATGTGTTTTAGTTGAAGAAATCAGGGTATTTAATGTATTGTATTTGGGTTTTTGAAATCTCTGTCAACAACAGAAATTACTCTTTCGAAGTCAGTACATCTTGTTATCTCTTGTCCTTCGTACTGTGTACCGACAGTAGGAGTTAAATCCAATACAAGTAGTTTATCACACTACAGTCCGATGTTCGGGGAGGTGTGCTCCACTGCCTGGATCCTGTTTAACAATGGATTTCATTTTGTTGTGGGTTTTAACGTTGCTTGTTCAATATTGCTAGCCTAAGGCTAGCTTGTATCGCATCAAAGCTCATAAAGGGGCCGCAAGTAACTTGGTAAATTTTGTACGTAAAACGACCATACCACTTGTCACGTACAAGCTGCAAGTATGATTTGTACCCAAAGACAGTGAGTGAAGTATTCTTCTGACGTGTAAATTACAATGACATTGAGTCAAGAATACGTGTTTATGTCTAAGACAAGTTATCCATACAAAGACCGTGCATCTAAAGTTGTCTTTCTGTCCCTAAAAAAGCCTCATCTGATCGTCTCCTGACCTGATCCAAGAAAAAAACAGTATATATGCGTAGGTGAGTTTTTGGAAGCCCGTAGAATTTGCATGAGCAGGACAAAAGTCGGTGAGGTCGGTCTGACATCTTCTATGAAGTTAAATTAATGCAAGTGAAACGCAAAGTGACCGCCAGTGTTTACTAAAATTTCCCCCCTTAAACTGTCCGCAGTAAGACGTTCACTTAGCTTTAATTGACCGATCATGTAACATGTCTCACATTTTAATCTTGATGTTTATATTTGTCCATTATTAAATGTTTAACTGCAACCTGTTGGTGTTAAGTATTTATGGATTGCTGTTTCATTGGCCATCATACCACATATATTTCTATTTGGATTGATTGATTGATTGGTAGTTGTTTAAGGTTCAGCGGCAAATATTTCATATATATTCAGGATGAGAACACGTTATTAAACTATTACTGAAAAAGGAGTAAGCTGAGGGTAAGGCCGGGGATTTTTTAGCCACAGGATGCCAAATAGGGCCAGTTTGGGTAGGGTCGGGAAAGTTGTCCTAAGTAACTGCCACCAACTTATTACAAGCCGTTGCAAAGGGATCTTGAAAGTGCTAAGAGCTTTGCATTCTCGCAACACGGGGTTTTGGCGTAGTTCCCGCTCGAGATGGGTTGAGCATTTATGTATCCCGCCAAAAAAAAACAGATGCCCTTTCAGGAGGGTTTCTGCTCCTGGCGGTGAAACCGAGGAGCCTATTTCTAAAGTCAGGGTACACTTGAGGTGGTCGAGTATTCATACATCCCGCCCAACCAACGGACGCCCCTTTAGCAGGTATATTTAACATCAACTAAACATCATTAAAAGTAGCAAATATAAGATTTGCTTACCATTATTTTAAACTGTAAAAACATCATTATCAAACCATCAGAAATATATTAATTTAATAGCCATTAATTTAAAAAAGGCAACCGGCATAAATTCCCAAAACGCCAATTGGTTTTTATTGTTCACATGTACGTTTTGAATTTTATATGCAGTAAATAAAACCACAAACTGCAAAACTGTTTTATCTTTTGTCTTGCGTTCATGTACACATACTATATTTCAGTTATCCAAAGATAATGTCTTGAAATGTACCAATTGGAGTAGATTTGAGCTTGCTTTATTTTATTACACTATTATAAAATATGCAATAGTTAAACATTTGGTCTTACCTGAATGGCAAAAACAATCACTACCAAAGTAATGCCCCAACTCTGCATGGTTGTTCTGGAAGTATTGATGTTTCCGATGCAAGGTATGCTTATTATAAATAACGTAATCACGTGACAAATTTGAAGTTGATCAAACCGCAGCAATGTAAATGACATACCACTTCAACGGCGTGTCCTTTACCCCTTTTAGGTTATGTTTCATTGTCGGGCATATAAGGTTTTTGCAAGAAAATGTTAATGAGGTTGCGCCATTTCTTCCAGTATTTGATTCACTAGTAGGGCCATTTTCTACAAGTTGTAAAAAACTCGAACTTTAATGAAAAGTAAATCTGTTGTTTATATTGTTTTTTTTTAATTTAACAAGACCTTTTGAAAACATTATTTCCTACTGAACTTTGCTTTTAAAGCCTGTTGTACACAATGTGACAAATTATTCGCTTTTGAATCCAAAAATTCGTAATGCAGGACATCCACAACCAAAATACATTTTGTCTGGATGATTTCCACATGTATTCTTCATCGTATAAGCACTTTATCATTTTGGTTCTTAATGTCATTCGTTCAAAAATTTTCGAAAATGAGAGAAAATACCTAAAACAGCTCCTTAGAGCAATGTTTGTGGGCATACATTTTTCGGTTACAAGACACTTCCAAGACTCTTGACACAAAATTATTTTGTTTTTACATGTATTAATGAAAAACTATTTTAAAACTTCATTCAGAAAATATCTAAAAATTCTGAATTTGGTATTACGAGCGAACCAAATACAGGGGAAAGTGGTCGTACCTCTTTAGGTTAAGGTCTTTTGTAAAAGTCTATCAAGAATGACATTGTAAATTTAATACTACTCATTAAACTTTTTAAAAGTCTGTGAAAAAATTAACAATACCCGAAAAATTATTAAAATGCGCATCAACGAACAATACAACGACCAAAGGTTTGATTAAGCTGATGAAGAGATCTAAACGACACTGTTTTATGCAGACTTCAAGGATAAAAATCATCAATCGCTGAACAGTTGTTCAAGTCTGTTCATAGAAATGCTGAGATGCTTTGATATGAACTAAAGTGTTACTTGAATGTGGAGAAGGACTTTTCATTTATGTATAATTACATTTAGAAAATAAAGAAAGAAAGAAAAAAAAGACAGACGTAGTTCAAACAACTTGGGCCGAGATTTTGTAATTTTGTATTTTACCATTTTGTTAATTTGATTGAAACTGAAATCCACTACAATTATACCTAGCATTGGTATCTGTGCTAACGAGAAAAATAGGACCCACGCTGATTAATTTACTCCAGAGAAAGTTAGAACTAAAGTCAAAAGTAATGGGAGCAACTTCCGAGGAAAGAAAACGAAGTGGCCAAAGGAAACCGATAAACGAAACATGGAAGAGTATACTTAGTCAAGAGGACATTACTGTTTGATTAAGAAAGAAAAAAAAACAATCGATCAGATGAAAAATCTGAGCAGTTTTATACATTTAGTGCATCTTAAAAACATATTAAAAAAAACAGCGACCACAGGTTTGATTAAGCTGTGGAAGAGATATACACGACTCTGTTTTATGCAGACATTAAGGATAAAAATCATCAATCGCTGAACAGTTGTTCAAGTCTGTTCATACATGTAAAAATAAAAGAAAGAAAGAAATAAGACAGACAGACCTAGTTCACACAACTTGGGCCGAGATTCCAATCAAGAAACTAATTTTGAATAACAGATGGATCTTTATATTACACATAGAAGACTTGTAATTTGAAACCACTGGGTCGAAACCTCTGCTAGTGCATCTTAAAAACATATAAAAAACTGACATCTTTAAGTTTTTTGGGGGTGATGTCATATTCGACAACATTGAGATAAAATATAGAAGTTGGTTCACATGCATCCATTTCTTCAGTCGATGAGAACGTCTTGTATTCGGATGCTATATATGATTACAAACAGACTTGAAATGGTTGTTATGGAAACAGCTATTCATTAAAGTTTGCAAATAATTCACTGACCACAGTGATTTATAATGGGACAAAAAACCAGCAAACCGTCAGCGAACTCAACATGTTGCATCTGATTCCGTAGTACCTCTGTTTATATAGATTGATGGGAAGGTACCATATCAAAGCCCTTTGTGAAATCCAGACGTATTACGTAAATATGGTGGTCAAAAGACAAATCATTAGCTACATTTAGGTATTTTCTGTAACAAAACCAAGATATTTTCTTGGATACCATCGCATATTGTCTCAGTCATATTGCAGGGCCTAGTTTTATTGGTGGATGAAGGCGGATTACTCGGAGGGAACCACCGGTTGGCAAGTAAGTTTAACCTTATGATGTGCATTGCAAATCAAGAGCATTGTGTGGTACAAACTTAGATGCTAACAATCGCTATTTATATATGGTAAGGTGCAGAGATCTATAGAAGTAAGTGAATCAACTGCCCAACCCACTCACGGCACCCAATCATCAACGACAGTGACCGTTCAAACGTGCACAGAACATTTCTGAAATGTTCATATCTTTCAAATTGTAGAATCGGGTAATCGGGTAATCCCAAGACTGGTATTTTCGAAAATACCCCTCCCTGTCATGCTACATCTGTTTAATTACACCGAATATCAATTTTCACGTGACAACTGCTCTATGATTTCAGGCTTTTAAGTGTCATTTATACGTTACTTTAGGCGATGAAGCAGAAACCTTCCGAAAAAAATTTAGCGGGATGGGGCTCGCGAGGGGAAAAGGAATACCTTTTGGCAAATACCATGGCAGATAAAAAGATAAAAAAAGGCATATTTTTCAGGCATATACCCCAGAAGCTTTAAAAATGGCCGAATTCGTTAAAATATGCATAAAATACACTGGCTGTGAACCAATCAGAATCTTATATAAGGTGTAATTACAAATTGCATATTTTCAATCAATGTTTTCACCATGAGCACTTCCTATCAGCAATATAAAATGACGGACATGGGCACTTGTATGCAACAGATAGCATACAAGACATACGGATTCTGGTACTTAAATGCGTAATGCCGTCCACTTCACTGAATTACATTATATTACAGGAAAAAACAACTTTGTCTGCACGCAGTCTATTATTATACTGAAAGGTTTAGGTCAAATATTCAGAATATGCAAGAAACACATACAGGACAGACTTAAAGGTACTCAACCAAAAATATTTTTGTGATCATCTCGCCCTACCAAGTACAAAATGTAAACACGCATATCAAAACTAGATATTCCTTAATTATGATTGTAACTTATGGGGGTTACATGTAATTCAGAAAGTAAAATAAAGTTCCTATTTAAATCATCCGTTGATTGATCGATTGATTGGTGTTTAACGTAATATCGGCAGTATTTTAGTCGAGAACATACTTTCAATATTGATTATTTTGTATTTTACATAATATTAACTAATACCATCCGTTATATAGTTACATTTTACCTCTGTGCTGGTTAATTTAATACATAATGTCTTAGATATTTTTGTAGTTCTATTGAAAGTAAGGATTTGTAACTGTGTGCTCCAACTAATCTTGTTACAACCAAAGATCTATAAAACTTATTTTGGTCACACATTAATTTAAAACCACTTTCAAATGTTAATGATAGATATTTCATTAAAACAATGTCAAAATGTGATATTCAACAGGACAAACGGTCTAATTATTAATCAGAAAGACAATTTTACTAAATCGTTACCACTGAAAGGAGTTTAAGGTGAATAAGAGTACAAAATTTGCTGCTCAATCTGAAAATATAATGATATATTAATACAAAAAAGACTCTGCAAGATCTATGCTCCACAAAGTAACTATTTTGAGCTCGTTGGCAAAACACTGTCTAACATTTGTTGGTCTGTTAAATGGTCCATAAGCTATTTATGTTGTTCGGCCATGGGTGAATCTTGCAAAAATTCATATGAAATTGAATATCTGCATTCGTGCATCATATACTTAAACGAGAAGATAATTCTACTGTCTCTATGGTCAATGCAACAATTAGAAAAATATTGTGATTGTCCAGAAAATAAATGATTGTCCATGGGACAGCCATCCAGCAAATAACAGTCGCAGTTAAACTTCTACAGGTTTGTATATTAAATCATTACTAAAGTGGCATGCTTATCCTTATAAACATAAGTATTTTTGTAGGTTCGTCTTTGCATATGCAAATTCTGCAGAAAAAAGGAGGACATCAAGTCAGTTAATAGAACTTATCACGCGATAAGGATCATGGGACGCAATCCAGATATTTTCATAAATGCGGAATGTCATTACACGTTGCTTTTAATAAGAAGACGATCAAGAGCTGATTCCAAAGCTTCTAGGTTATAAAACATCTATGACCAGATTTATTTTTGCCTTTTGTGCCAAGTATTTAAGCAACAATTCAGAAACATAGTGTCTTGCAGCACTGACTGCAGTAATTTATAACCTGAATCCGGAAGGAATATTAGATCATTCAACTTCTCTGGTGTTTACAATGAAGTTAAGTGTACTTTTTAACATGACATTAATCATTATCTTCAATATAAAAATAAGAATTGCATTACACTGAAAATTGGAAAGCTGATTGTTCAGACGTCAAAGTCTATAAAAACTTCAAAATGTATTGCAATAAAAATATAACGTCACATTGTGTTCACCATCAGCCTTTCATAACTCGAACTTCTCAAAACTCTCTCCACTGTAACTGATAAGTCCAGTGTAGAATACCCATGTTAAAGATCAAGTGCATAGTTCAAAGAGACAAGATGTATTTGAAATAAATAACAACCGATTCGTAACGGCAACCACAGAATTTTAGAAGGGACGACTTCAACCTCAATTTGGGAATTAACGTAAATGTTATTACCAAATTCTGCAAATATGTTTTCAGGGCAGTAGGTCATGTCTCAAATACATCATTTTTGTCTGAAAAAAACATTGCATTGATTACTTAATCAACGGAATGGCCTTGAGAACAGACATGACAATATTTTTTACACTGCTACAATATTTTCAAAACAAGGAGATAATGGATAATCCGTATATCCGTTTTGTCTTCCTTTGGAATTTCCGCCAAGGTTGATGACTATATGTTTTGTTTTATGATGATAAATACCAAAATTATACGGGCCATTACAAGCAGCGTATCATAGCTTGCTTAATATTCCGCCAAGCCACACACAAGATGTTTAACAACTATTAATTGCCACCATAAATGAACGATTGATTGATTGAATGAATGTTGCTTACAATGTAACGACAAGCGGGAATATTTCATACATATTCAGGACGAGAGCATATTAATGGTTAGTGAGGATGAATGAACACTGCTTTGTACTAGACCGATATGCTGAGCCGGATTTTTAACGTGCTAGCTCACGAAAGCAACAGTCTGCAGGAAGACATGCCACTTTACCAAGACACATTATTCTGACTCTGGGTCGATCAGTCTTTTCTCTTACTCCTTGATGCTGCGTGCTTAGCGGAGAAGAAGCAAATAAATACCAATTTGAATGTCTTTGTTTTGACACGGACATGGATCGAACTCACGACCTTCCGCACTCGAATCGAGCAACTATAACACCACCGAGGCGGTTACCATAAATGAACGAAGAAGTGGTGTTAATACAATGTAGATACTTATGAATTTCAAAGTCTTAATTGACACTTTAAACTCAATATTTCTGTCCTATTGAAAAAGAATCAATTTGATTTTAAAAATTTCTTTCTTCTATCCAGCCATACAGCATGCATTTTTAAAAGCAAAAGATCTAACTCTTCGTTTGTTTTTCAAAAAGAACGACGAAGGACGATACAAATATATTGTTGTAGGTAGAGACAGGACATAAGTTGTACAACACAAAATCAAAGAACAACTCAGATAGAAAGATATCACAAAATATTAGACATCCTTATTGGCTTCATATTTGCTCAGTTTAGTGGGCGAATTTTCCAGAACATTAATAACACCAATGCGCACAACATGTAATTGTTTGCCTCTCCTTGCTATTTTACTTATTTGAGGATGACTTTCTTCAATGGCTTTATAGAAAACAAAAACAGAAAGCGAGCTTAATCTTTAATTTCTTCTTCTGTTACATAGAAGAACAATGCAGAATTCGGTAATTAACTTTACCTTCATTTCAAGTTGAGCTTGAAACAACGTACATAACAACCACCCCTAAATCTGTCTCATTTGATCTTCATCTTGAATTACACATTAGGGAATGTTATTAACAAAACTGGATGATAAACAAGATGACGCATTGTTTCCAATACTCAACTTCCAGTTTATGAGATGTTTGCTGGAAACAGTTCATAATAAACAAATTTTATGACACAAAAATAACCGTTTTTTAAAATAATTTAATTCTTACGACTTTCCGTTCATGTCTAGCACCTGCATACTAAGTGTATATTTCTCAGTTGATACGCTACTCCTACTCCAGGGCTTGTGCTTCCTATCAGGATTTTATTGATAGAGGGTTGCAGGTGACAAGAAAGCTACTGAGCCTGGGGTTTCTCAGGGAAAGATTAGAGTAATCACTCCGGAAATTTTTCGGTCGCCATCATGATTTGGTTGATCGGTACGAAATATCCATTTCACAATTGATAATGGATGTGTCTACAAATCCGTTCTGATACTGGTTGTGACTAACATCGATTTTGACTACACACCGGCTTGGTCTAATTAGTAACACAACGGGTACCACTAGTGGAGCAGGAGTTGTTACCCTTCCGGAGCACCTGAACTCACCCTGGATTTTGTAGGTTTCGTGTTATTCTAACTTTAGTTTTCAGTGAAGTGTTTTGTGTTTTATATTTGTCTTTCGTTTAATAAGTTGGTCATGGTCTTTTCTGTCTTCTGACTTTACGATTTCTGTCTGCTCCTTTGGTATCTCCGAATTCCTTTTATTCTTGTTTACATTTAGTCATTTCGATAAATATTTGACTTTTTCAACAAGAATGTAACATTTTTTGTAAAAATACTAAATTTTTGTAGGCGTTTTGTTCAAAATAGAAATAATCGCACCAAAACATCACGAAGATAATTTGTGCGATCTATATTAAAATTAATATCAAATTAAGTAATTTAAGTTTTTGCCCTTTATTTTTCCAGGCCAAGGGTGCGTTTCCTGCAATTGACATATTATCAGTAACAATTCAGCTGCAAAAGCGTGCGCCGTATACATCTCACAACTGATACGTTACTCGAGATTATGTGCCCAATACAGTGACTTTCTCGAAAGAGCTGGGTTGTTATCGTAGAAACTGCTCAGACAGGATATATACGTTGTTCCCCGGTTGACGTCCTCAATCCAGAAATCTTACGGTCGCCATCACAGTTTGATTATTATTTATGGAATATCCGTTTCCCAGATAAAGAAGGTGAACTCTAATTTTAAACTGTTCTCTAGTAAATCTTAGTGTAATTTTTAATCGTTTTGAATAAAAGTTTAATTCCTAAAATGAAATCGACGGCCAAACGTAACCGAAATGGAAATTTTCTTATTTTAGTCTAAAAATCAAAATTAGATTTCGTTTTCACAACAATGATTTTTCTGAAAATATTCCAACATCCTGATTATTCATTTTTAGAGCCATTACGCTTAAATAATCGTTAGGGATTAGCCGAATTACAATACTATTTTTAAAAGTAATGGCGTTGCCAAATATCCTATCTTATTGTACAGGTAATTTTTTTTTGTTTTTGTTTGATTGGGGTTAAACGCCACTTTCAACAATATTTCAGTCATATCGCGGCGGACAGTTTTACTGGTGGAGGAAGCCGGAGTACCCGGAGAGAACCACCGACCTTGGGCAGGTAACTGACAAACCTTATCA
>JARWCS010056102.1:0-15990 GCA_034783895.1 Geukensia demissa | reverse complement strand
CAGCTTCTGTTATGGTATGGACTTTGGTTCATTGTTGAAGGCCATAATGGGACCTGTAGAAGTTAAAATTCTACGATTACTTGGTGGGTGGCTGTCTCATGGACAATCATGCCACATCTCCTATTTTTATATTTAGTATCGGTTAATCAAATCAGATTTAAAAGGATTTTTGTGTAGTTTGACCAAAAAAATGGGATTGATAACAGTTGATCAGTATGCAATTTATGATTTATTGATTGATTATTTGTTGCTTAACGCCCAGCGGCAAATTTTTCTTGCATATTCCGGATGGAAACAAGTTAATATACAATAAATCAATATGCAGAATGTGATGAAGGGACTAATAAGAAAGGTAACTTCGGAATGCCACTGGAAAAAATGCGGGTTAGTTATGGACGGAAAATTTAGCTTTTGAACTGGCTGTCTAATGACCACTCAAAATGAGCTATTACAGGGGTCTTAAGCGTGCTTAGAACGTGATATTTCTTAAACACGGGGCGTCTTTAACGTCTCCCTCTGGACGGATTGTGAATTCATACATCCCCCACAGCCCCTTTTAGAGGAGTAGTGCCACCAGGACGGAGATACCTAGTGTCTATTCTTTCCCCGGCACAACCTTTGCGAAGGGAGACGTAAGCAATTAAAGGGGCATAGTTGGCATCCAAAGGAATTCAAACAACCTGTCGTGTAAAAGTCAAGAAAAAATAATTGAATTTTTCATCTCCTTTTCAGTCCAGATAGAGTATCTTTTGTTGTAACCTTTTTCAGCTCTATCACTGTAAAAGCAAAAAAAAAAAAAAAAAGATTTGTTTTATCAAATGTCCTTTTAAAGCGATATGAAAATTTATGTTTCATATTGGGAACTATAGAGTGAACGATGGGAAAATCGTTAGTGTCACCAGTTTCAAATTAATGATCAAAGGCGCGTAGTCTAGCCAAAACATCGAGACTTCAAACAAATTTAATGCCATTATACTCATACGCTTTAATGCAGTGTTTGATTTTTAGTTCTTTTCATAGCGGTAAGGTCAAAAGGACAGACATTTTAGCTGAAGTACAATTTCTTGAAGCTGGATAAAATGGTATTTGATGGGGTTTCTTAACTTTGGTAGCCAATATATAATTGAGACTTAAAATATTAAGCAGAGGCCTTAAGTTCCTCCGTGTCAGTTATTTGCCTGTCCATAAATTGACTTTCAATAATGTGCAGGGCTTGGAAAGTAGCAGAATTTAAATGTTATTCCTCAGTTCTTTCATGTTATATATAAGTCACCGCTACCATTAAAGTGTTGGCTGCTTTGTCTGCTAGTACTAATACCAAATTTGAAGTTAACATTGATTCGAACACTTGAAAAATGCTTTCTGTTTAATTCAAAAATATTTTCAAGATGCGATATACGAATAACTACAAAAGCTTTGCATTTTATTTGAAGGCATCCAGGTTTTTTAGCGGCTCTCTCACGTTAACATAATTTTTACAATAGGTATAAAGAGAATCGTGGATGACTTTTCGACACTCTGGTCGATCAATTTTTTAAGGTGGGCGATATTTAGGTCCTCTTTAGAAAGCTTATTACCTCTCGGTACATGGCTATTTTTAAGTCCCCAACATGGCCATAGGGATGATATCTAAATTTTGATGCAGTGCAGTCTCACGTTAAGGGTGTGTTGTCATCAATGTTATCTTCCGATGTTACTGATGTATAAGGTGGTGATGGTTGATGGTTTTTAACGTCCTACACAGCAAATTAATGCCCTCAGTCGGACGGTCACTGGCGGAACCTATGGTTGTAACTTTTGTCGTTGTAAATGGTGTTGTAATAATTTGGTAAGGAGGCTCGGTTGGGTTGATGTAACTTTTCGACCTTTTAGATCGTTGTTTAAGCTGTCGTCGTTGGAAGTGTCTTTCTGTAACTTGTTGGATTTAGTTAGACTACAACGGCACTTTTCGGGGCCACGGTGCTGAGCAGAGCAGACAGGTTCTGATGTGAAGTGATTTTCATGGCCGCGTCCTACCTCAACACACTGCAGCATGGCTGGTAGCCAGTGTGTCACTGCGTTGAGGGTAATGTAAGAAGTCATTACTTCATCAATACACGTTTTACTACGGTCGAAGTTCCTGCTCGGCAGAACGTGTTGCTGCTTCGATAACAGCTACGTGAATGATGATGATGTATAATTAAATATTACATTTGTATAAATTTACGAGATAATAGGTGGTTCAGTATAATAAAACGGGAGGTTTTAATTTTTGAATGGTGGTGTCGTGAAATATATTTGATATGCCTTTTACAGTTTCCGTTATGGTATGGACTCTGGTTCATTGTTGAAGGCCATAATGGGACCCGTAGAAGTTAAAATTCTACTGTCACTTGGTGGGTGGCTGTCTCATGGACAATCATGCCACATCTCCTATTTATATTGAAACTTCGCCGAGTTTTTAATTCTCTACGGAGATTTAACATTATAAATTTAGCAATTTCTTTGCCGGAAGTGGGCCTTTGCACGCGCTAGCGCGAGACCAGGAATACACATTTTTAAAGCTGTGAAATTATGAAGTAATTTTACAAGAATTAAATAACCTGCTAAAATGCACAATGGTGCGCCTGAATGGAATTTTAAATTAAATTCTTCTGTTATGTTTCGCAAGCGGGGGTCCGAATAAAAAACGTTAAATCCCCGTAGAGAAATTCAGGTGCAGATAATAGAATGTAAAATGTTTTGCACAGTGTAATTCCTGAACCGTTTAAAGTGGGGTAATTCTTTCTTTTGATTTAAAATTAATGCAAAGGCGGAAAATAAATTTACCAAGGTTTTAACTTTAGAGTTCCCACAAAAACAAAAATCGCTAACCAGCAACGTTAAATCTCTAGAGAAATTCAGGGCCAGATAATAGAATGCAAAACGCTTATACAGTGTTAAACATAAACCTTTAATTGCGGAGTATTCTTTATATTTTCTTTTTGATTTGAAATAAACACAAAGGTGGAAATACACAAACAATTAAATAAAGCTCGAAAAATGAACTCCACAAAAGCTTGAAAAAGAGTATAATAGTTTGTCAATAAGCTAAGGTAGATCAATGTAAAACAAGTTTTGTAAAAATAATTATATAAGGATATGTGCCGCATTAAGACAATCCCAATGTAACCTTGATATATTGGTTTCCATCAAATCTTTTAATTTTCATATATTTTAATATAGTTCATCCCCTTTCATAATTTAAAATTCTTTTGACAATATTTGAAAAATTGTTCCAGTCCACCCTATATAAAAAGTCAACAAATATGCAAATACATTATAGTTATTTGTATAATCACCTAAAATATACGACAGCATGTTCTTGGGAAAACAAGCAGATTGTTTTGCTGTGATGATTAAAGAAATTAACATAACATTTACATGCAGGTAAATTTAGCTTGTTAATAATTGTTATAAACGAATGTAAAATGCGAATTGTGGCTTTTATGGCATAAATTACCGATTCTTTCCTTTTGAATTTCAGGTTCCACAATTGCTTCTTAAAAATGAATGACTTTAATTAAATTGACTGATCAGTCAAGTGTTTCAGACAAACCCGAGGATAAATGAATATTTCTTACCATAATTTCATTGTTTACAGAACTTCGTATGAATTTAAAATCTCCTGGTGAATCTTTAAATTCGATTTCAAAATTTTCCACATATCCATCTGGTCCTCCTTGAACCTGTATTGCTGTAACTCTTGCTTTTGTAGGAAAGTTTATTAATACAAATGGTTGACTGTCAGTTGCTTCAGGGCTCCATGGTTCTCCATTAAGTTTTGTATTTGCCGTATTTTGATTACTGCTAAATGTTATTAGTTTATCATCAATGATGCCCTCCTTTCTCATTTCCTCAGCACATTCACCTGAAACAGCCATAACATGTCATCCCGTGTTTGTTTGATGTTCAGTAAGTAAAGTTAAAAAAAACGTTTTAACAATAAAAAATGAAATAATCAGCATCACTTTACAGGCATATTTTCAGTTGCAATATTTTTAATTCATGCTTGATAGTTATGACAAATAGCTTAAATAATTTTTCTAGAGACAATGAAAAGGAATAAAAAAAAATAAAACCAAACCTTTTGTTGTCAACATAGGTGTTGTCGTAGTTCCTAAAATACAAAGAACACATTCAGTGCATGTATCCAAACGTGATCCGCTTAAACTTAATTTATATAGATTAATTCATAATTGATATAGATACTATATTGTTAGCAGAAATTTGGAACTTCCTTTCATTGACTATGATGTATATTATTTTATACATCGTTGGAATTCTTATTTGTTTGCCGCAACTCATAATGCGGTAATAATTAAAGGTTTCCACATCATAAAAAAAATCCCATTACCCCTTTATGTTTAATAAACATTGAGAAATAATTTTTTGTTTGACATTTGCACGACTTCATATATAAATATTCTGGTTCAGTGTTATAGCTAGAATATAATTCAACTATATTCAGAAAAATTACTTCTTTTATCTGCTACAAAACCCTAAAAAATTAACATTTTATCAAGGCTTGTTACCACAGACCGTCAGTTGTACCCAAAAATTAAAGCAAATCAACAAAGTAAAAAAAAACAACATTACAACCTAATGATTTTTTTATTTCAAGTTCAGATGAATTTTTAACTACAGGTTCAGCTGCCGCAAAAATCAAAATTACAACAGTATGTAATATAATTTATTTCATTGTAAAACTTTTGATATATTTTCACCTTTGCTGTGGGAAATTTAGTTTGATCATCAGAATTTTTTGACAATACATGACACAATCTCTGTAGACGTTCTTTATTTGATAGCCTCTCTTGATGAAATGCTTGATTACTTCGTCATCAACTAAAGTTTACTGTGCACGATTTTAGTAAAATGCTAGCGTTTTCTTGGAAGTACCATATTATTACTGATGTTTTGATTTTGTTGGGATCCAGCAAAAACTTTTAAATTTTGTCGCATATATGAGTCTGAACCTGTATTTTGCCTGTCAGACTTTTGTGAAGACTTGTAGATTTTATCTTTACATATTTTCTTTATATTTTGGACGGCCTACTATGCATTTTTGTCATAGTGTAATTTTTTTTTGGTTTTCATGAGAATTTGCTCCTTGAAATGCTCATACAACATATCATTTTTTTCAATTTTTTTTAATATTGAAATACTTGTGTTTTGAAAACACTGTGTAGATACCTCTAAAAGTGTGATAGCGGTTCCCGATGACATTCACCAGCCCAAATTTCAGACTTGTGAATGAATTACTTTTTTTTTACAGAAAATTCCGGTGTTATCTAAAATTATTAAATGAAATAACGGAGACACAGCACATGCTAGATATGCTCCTCCCTGCAGAATTTGGATGACTACTTTGGTTTGTTTGGACTAGATTTCTTCATTTTACAATGTAAATGTGTAACTACAATACAAAAAATGGAAAATATCGATATAAAAAATATGGTACAAAGGTATCTTTACCGGACATTTCACACTTTTATGAAGGGAAAAATATAATATTTTTTGTAAGACATTTTAGTAATTGAATTGAAACACAGATACAGGAAAAAACACTCAAACATACCTTGTGGCACTGTCGATATTGTTGTACTTTCTAAAAATAAAAGGGTTAATAAAATTAAACGATTAATATCAAAATATCACTCACTAACATAAATAGGCGGTAAACGTGCGTATCATTGTATAAAGAGCATGCAAACATATATATAAAGATAGGTAAAATATAATCTATGATATACACTACAGCAATTTGAATTAAAGAACCCCTTTATTGCTTCATATTCATTACACGAAATACTTGTGAGGCTCATGCAATAATGTAGGATTTCTTTATTTCATTTTGCTGAATGTCAACATTTAGGTACTATATATATAATATAAATATAATATAAATACATATTTCAATAAATTGGATTTGAAAACAGAAAATATTTTATATGGGAAACAATGAAAAATAATATTGAAACTGGTTTAACAAGCCATTCAGGCACAGGATAGGTGGTGGTCCATCAAGGCAAAATCAAAAGCAACTGGGTATATCATGGTATAAAGTCTGCAGGTTAAAGGATTCAATTCCATATCTGTAAAAAAATCATTCATGAATCAAATTTAAATCATGCATAAAACTTTACACTTGATTACTTTAGATACAGAAAAGTACAATAATACTTCAAATAAAAAAAGTACAATTAGACTGGTAAGTAATTAATAATTAAGTAATTGCAATTACTTTTGTGTTGCAAGTTTAATTATTTAACAGAATTTTTAAAAACATTTTCCTCAATAATTTGCTTTTACAACATTAAGGTCATGTCTGAACCGATATATCAACATATGATTTGTCCATACTATATGTGAAATCAAATTTGTTCTGATAAAAAAAAATGTTATCAAGTAAGTCAAAGCAAAACTATTTCAAAAAATGTTTCATAGTTTGAGTAATTGCCATATAAGGGAAAGGTGAAAGAATTTGGAAATATGACATTTTTGTGAACATAAATTGAATGCAAAAGGGTCTTCCACCAAATCAATATAAGATATTAAATGTTGCTTTATACAGTTGAATAAAAATATAAATAAATATTTTGTTTATTGCTGTTTTACGGATAATTTACTGAACTTGCAGCAAATTTAGTCATTTAGTACTGCTTTAAGAAATGTTATGGCGTCATCATAGCATTATACAGAGTAAAGGATTCCTATTTAGTCCCAAAAATGTTAATTTAAGGCAGCAATTTGGTAATAAAAGTTAAATGCTCGCACCTGTCGATTATTGGATAAAAAGTTGTATAAAGATAACACAAACTTCTCGACAAAAACTCATTTGGTCAACCCATGCGACCCATGACAAATAGGGCAAGACATATCCACAAATAGCAAAATGGGTCAAATTGCATTTTCTCTTTCCTGAAGCCAATTTTAGATGTCATAGTGACGTAATCATCGCGGTAATACTTAAAACTGCTTGATGCGTGTTGGTAAGCATATTCAAATATTCCACTTCAACATTTTTGTCTTTATTTCAAAGTTGATCTTTCTGTTGAAATTCGGAGTAAAAAGGCCATTATCGTACCTTCACCTTTCAACTTATCAAAAGAAAGATTTAAAAAAAATATCACTCAATTGATAATTGAGATGAAGTAAGTGAAGACAGGTTAACCAATGTTGTGTAAGCTCTTAAAATAAAGTGGAAGTGTAAAAATACTAATATTAGTATTAATTATATTATTTATTAATTAAGTACCTCCGTAGCTATCTTTGGATCTCTGATTTCCCATATATTGGTTTTAATGCTAGTTTCAAAATTGACTATATTTATTCAATATTGGTAAACTTGTATCTTGTTCTCATTTTGTAAATTTTAGCATTTTTTTCAAATAAGTTAAACATATCTGAAAAATACATTTAACGGTATAAAATTATGTTTTATAATGTACATTCAGGTAATTGTTCTAAATGTAACTGATCACCATCTCCCAATAATACCGGCCTATTCTCATTTCTAATAAAATCTTTTGTTAAGGAAACAGGAAGGTAAATTCATCATACATTTTCTTCAAATGTGGAGAGAGTATAAAAGAAGTTGTCCAAATTAATTGAACAAAAAATATCAAGACATCAATAGAAAATAAAAATAAAAATACAATTTGCGGAGGACTGAAACTAAATAATCGATTGGCAACATTAATAAAGTTGAAGGGAGTTTAGCCTTTGGTAAAACAATCAAGAAAAATACTACGATAACATGTCAAAGGTTTTGACGAAAAGCAACTTGTGTTTTCTTGTTTTGAAGAATGTTATACTAAAACCAATAAACGATGCATACATGACTGCAGATAAGGTTAAATACATACTTCTTGTACCTAGCGTTCCTCTAGTAACAGTTGTGCTTATTGCTGAAATTAACAAAAAGATGACTGCTATAATAATTACTAGGCCGAATGATCTGATTTACGATTCATTTCTCAGTGTGATATGTCTTATCCAGGGCAGAATTTTGTTTCATACCTTTCAATATAGGCAAACTAGTTTGATAGTTACGGCCTCATAAAACCACAAAAACTTTCGTTTATTTTAAATATTTTTTATATCAAATAAAAAATTAATTTTCAGATCACACGATCTTGTAGATTATCAACAAGTGTATCTAGTAATATCTAGTATGATAATCTTGATCTGCATAATCCCGAACTCATAACCTGTAATGAATATATTGAAAACATTGTAAGTCATTTGCAAGCAACTTGAAAATTGTGGTTTCTAAATCGGACTTGTAAATGAATATTTGTCATTCACAGGCAGTCATTCACTATAGCTGTTGCCTCATTCCTGCTGATGTTTCCTTACAACTAATATCATGGTGGTTAACTTCGTACCTTAACCAGAAACCAGAAAAATTGCTGAGGTAGCCAGTATGTCTAAGTTATTGAAGCAGACAGTCTGTTATGGTCAAGCATAAACACAATATGAGAAGAAATGCTTAAACTAAGTTAGATCATAGTTTGTAATCACTGCTTATTATATATGATAGACCATGGCTAGAAAGACAACCATGCACCCAACATCTCTATGGGACCAAATTTTTGGGACCAAAATGCTGCTGTCGAGAAGTAATTCCTTGAAACACGTGTCTAGTATATTATAATTTCAAATATTTGTGCAATATTGAGTAATCTGTATTTTGAGTACCCCAAAACAAATATTAATAAAAAAACATGTTAACTTTAAAAATGTTGAAACACAAAAGTGAGTGAGTAGACTTCTTATAGTCTGGTGGGATTTTTCTGCAATTTAAGTTTTTAGCCATTTTAATTTTAAAAGGTAGGCATGATTTGTGTCCGTACCATTAAATAAACAAGTTTGGTTTCATTAAATAGGTATATACATTGGCTTTTGTCTAGTTTTCTAGATTTGAGCTATGATATGAAAATAGTAGCCCTATACCAATAGATATTTGAAAAGTCTTTGGTTTTATTGCGCTTTTATTTTGTTTCGCCTATATTGGTGTTCAAATGACGAAAAAACCTCCATTAAAAAATTTCAGGACGATCAAAAATCTGGATACAAGGTCACGAAGACAAACAAATGGTGGATGACAGATTTTTGTCAAATATCTGTTGGTGTAGGGCTATTTTCTTGTCATAGCTTAAATTATTGAAGGAAGACATGTTTGTAAAAAGAAATATATAGACCTTTAAATGATATACCCTACATGTTTATGACTTGGATGGCATTTAATGACTTACAATTTTAGTGCAAAACGCAGCAAAAACATATTTCTTTTTTCTCAAATGAGATAAAATAGACTTCAGAAAAACTTACGAAACAAGCAGCCATACAGTTCAATTCTGAGAAATGGTCTGTTATACCAAGTTAATGGGTACACTCGAATACCATCTCCTTTCGCCATTGGATAGATCTTTTTACTCTTTATAGTTTCAGTGTCTTCATTTCCTCTGAAGATCTAAAAACATCTAATGATGATCAATGACATGTTCTGTGCTTATGCCATCAGTAATGTATTGACCGTGGAATAAATAAAAACTAAATACAATGATTTAAATTGTAATTACTCATTTATTATCAGGTATTACTTGAAACCAACATTTATAAGCCAAAATTTTTTGTATATATTTTCCTACTCTAACCATTCTTATTTTCACACACAAAACTAGATATATTTATAAATATATGCATATTAACACACACATAAAATTTAAAGCAATAATAGTACTAAAGGTCTAATTTTAGTTACCATGAAAACTTACACCTTTCACAGCCTTCCAGTTTCCATTCTCGTCCCGAACTTCAATTTTAAATGATGTTACATATCCAGAACCCACACTTCCTAGGTTACCTCCTTGAAAGACTATTTTTGAGAAAGCTCCAATCTGTCCTTTAAGTATAACCTCTATGTATGATCCAATCTCAGCACCTTTAGCTGGTACCCATGCAGTTTTATGGAGTCGACCGTTTCCACTATTTTCGTCTTTGGACGAATATTTCATCAGAGACGAATCAATAGTTCCCGATTCCATGCCTAACGGTGAATCGCAAATTCCTGAAAGAATAGATATTATAACACATATCTGTACATATTTTCTATGAAAGCGCAATAAAATCAAAGTACAATGTAATTGTAATATAATTTCATTTAGGAGTGCAGCTATTTTAACTAAGTGTTTAAATCATCGAAACGAACCATCTACTGCTATTCTTAATTTTAATCTACAAATGTAAAAAAATAACCGTCGATTGTTATGGGAGATTTTAAGATGAACTAATTTAATATAATCATCGACTCCAAGGCCATTTAAATGTAAAACTGATTATTTTACTTAAACTGTATCAAATTCAATAGATTGATACAGAGATTGTTACATTTTGTTCACCCATATCAAGTAAATAAGTACTGTAATTTCTATATCAACCACCTATTTTGTAACAGATAAAACCAATATACTGTAGAGTTTTTTTCACTCTAAGAAGGATGTTGAAAGAATATATTTTCTTAACTAAATATGTTTGAAATACCTAAAAAAATTCTATTATTTGTCCGTATTACACGTAAAACAACAACTGTTGTTAAATTAAACATGTCGACTTGTGTTTTAACTTGATCAGTACACAAAGAGGCCATAACATCAAAACACCAACTTATCGCTGTTCAAAAACCTGCGTCATATCACTCCAACATTGAAGAAATGTTTGATCCAGAATTTTTTTTTAAGAAGACCAGTTTTCCTTCTTTGCTTTACATATAAATAAACTGCTTTATTCCTTGTATTGCATATGGTAGAACTCTTTCGATTGATGTTTTTCTTATGTTTTTTTAATAATTTGAGTAAGTCTACCGTTTTTGGATCTCAGATTACCTAGGTTTTCATATCAAGGCTACTTATAAGAGGTTACCTTGAATAGACATTCCTTTACGGCCAGCATATTTACGAATGTTCCCTGCTTTAAACTAGATCGACAACATGTTAGTTCACCGCGGGAAAAGTCCACAGGAAAACATCCTTCCTTATGCAAAAACAAAATTTTGTTGTTCTTATTCCTAAACGTTGTGTGCTTAGCGATTAACAGTAAATACAAATTTTAATGTCTTTGGTTTAACCCGGCCTATGTTCAAAACCTCGACCTACCGACCTTATAAAAGCACAATGATCATAATACCAATGAGGTAGTAACTAAAAAACTAAAAAAAATAGAACAGTTCTTTTTTCTAGTGCCATAACTTACCTTCCATAAAGAGAAAAAAACAATTATGACAGACAGATTGAATTCTTACTTGTACTTTCTGTGGCTGACGGTGTGTTCCAAGTGGTTGAGGTACTAACGCCTAAAAAGCATGAAAAACATGAAATATAAACATAGCCGTTATAGGGGAAAAGTGTTCACAAACAATGTTCAATCCCAACCCATACTTTACATGACTGTCCTAAAACAGGAAACTGCAGTCCAGAAGGTGTTGCTATTTCTGTTTTATAGTTACTCGTTTAAGGAGGTTTGGGTGTCTAAATAAAAAACGATAGACATTTGATATTTTGTCAAAAGATAACCTATATTGTGCTATTCAAAAAATTACAATCAAACGTCTAAGTCACAGGACTCGTTTTCAAACAACTGCTTGTGCAAAATCTTTCGTTTTCTGTTAATTATATAAGAAAAACTACATTTTTTTTATACAGAGTACATTAAACGATAGAATTCTAAAATAAAATAGAAAAAGGTAGCTATTGTCATATGTTATGAAAAACAATAAGAAAAGTTAGGATCACCGATCTCGTTTTCTTACTACATTAATAAATCTTTCATTCTATAGTGCAATCCTTTATAAAATTAAGACAATGGAGTTTTACCTCCCCTGGCAAAGTTTCATTCCTTAAATATTGAAAAACTCTTTATTTTCTGTAATTGTTTAAAAATGTCATTAGATAAAGAATTACAATATGTTTATTCAGTTTTAATTTCGTACAAGTATTTCCTTTTTGAACTTAAATATTTGCAATTGAAGAAAAAGTCAATGCCACAAGTTTGCGATTCAAGATGGCGGAAGACACCCGAACCTCCTTAAATTGTAAGCTTAATGGCACTTAAATAGCATTCTTCTTAATCTTGATTTTTGTCCATTCAATCAACCTGTAGATCTTAGGTTATTAGTTTATTAAATATATGGATAGCTATCCCTTAGATACATCCCCTATTCCTATATTGATAAATTTTAAAATGTTATTGAAAACTCATGCGACACAATTGATCTAAACCGTAACATTCTTTATTTTTTATAAATGTAAGTAAACAATATAGACAAATAGGTTTGATTAGCAAAGAGAAATATACAAGAAATTAATTTCAAATAAGCACTTTATGATATGAAAGCAAACTTAAAGCCAAGTCCTTTAAAAAAAACGGGACAGAAGTTGTAGGATACGGAAGACAAAGATGACCTGCATGTTTTGAAAGCGTTTCAACAACGGCATTTAATTAACACTGATATTTCTAGCAATACATAGCATGTTGTTTAATGTATAATAAAAACATTTAGCAGCTGATGAACATGTTATTTAGATGTATATAATGCAGCTGATGAACATGTTATTTAGATGTATATAATGCAGCTGATGAACATGTTATTTAGATGTATATAATGATGTAAATATTGTCCTACTTGTTGAAGTTCCAGGTGTTACAGTTGATACTGGTACGGTTGTCGGAGTTTCACCCGTTGTTCCTGAAATGCAGAATTCAAATCGGTTCAGAAATTTTTCCTATACTTTGTACACATATTTCGTATAATATTACGTATGGGACAGAAAGGATTGGATTTCACTTTAGTTCTTTGGTTTCAGCATTTGAATGAAACCCTTCGTGTAATGTATAATTATATAAAAGTTCAAGGACAGATATTATATATAAAGTAAAGAAAGTTCATTGAAAATAAAAAAAAACAACAATGAATATTGAAACAGTATTGACAAGAAGAAACTCGGTAAAATCTTAATTGCAAACAAACTATCAAAGCGGGAGGAAGGTTTGGTTAGGTTTATACAATATAAATTTTATTAATGGAAACACTTTATTTATGTATGTTGAATTCTTCGAAGTTTTTCCTTAGGATTGGATTCCACCCTTGTTGAAGGCCTTGAGAAACCTCTTAATCTCTTTATCCCCATGTTTTTCTCGCAATTGGTATGTATTTTAAACATCAAAGCGATTCTTACCTGTGCTAGAAGTTTTTTGTGTTTCTGTTACTTCAGTTGAAATTTCTGTAGTCGGTGTAGTTAGAAAAAATAAAACTTTTATATTTCTAGTATTACGTTTTTAAAAGAAACAAAGGTATTAAAAATCATTTATCAAGTAAGGCGAATAGATCTGTCTATTTGTCAAACTGCTTTTTTAAATTCAAAGAAATATGAATATTTTGCTTAGTAGATAAAAAAAGGATGAAAATTTATTCAGAAAAGTTTACCTTGTGCAGTGCTTGAGGACCTCGTGGATATAACAGATAATGTAGCGGATACCTCTGTCGAGGTTGGAACAGTAGTAAAAGACACATGTGGAACAGAAGTGGTTGTAGGCACCGCTGCTGTACTTCCTTAAAGAAAATAACTATTCCATTTTATCAACTGTAATTACGTTTAATACGGTATATCGGCTTTCGTGAAATTGCTTCATTACAACGTTATTCTGTTTGTGAAAAATCAACATTCGGAAATCAGTTACCATGAACAATTCAAGGAATACATTTGATTACGTAAACTGCTCTACAGTACACTAATTGTAAGTGTACCAGGCATGAATGACACAAGTCAAAATAACCAGCTTGTATATATGACAAAATTACAAATAGATTGATGTGAAATACTTGATTGCCTTGATGGTAAGAACATACAAATGCCTACCTATTTCAAAACAGGCATGGATGACCAATTGAAGCTTTACAGGTTTGTAAGTGTCTGTTTTATCTTGAGGTGTAATTTTGATTTCGACTTTTGTCACATCTGATTGGTTTCCAACATTTATAGCACTTTCTCCAACACCAACCTGAAATCAACAAAATAAAAAATCCATATACAATTGGTCATGTATTTACTTGTTAATCGTTATAACAAGACTAAATGTAAGAAAAATAACGACAGTATTTTCTAATTAACGCATAATTTGGCGTTGCAATTAAAAAATGAAATTAATAATAAATGTGATTCTACATTAGAACCATACTAGTTCTTACCTGTCTAGTCGTTACAGTGTTATCATCATTGTAGAATATCACTGTGTAAGACTTGATATTGTCCAATAATGTCAGCAAAACTTCTTTTATAGGTACTGCCTTTTAAGCTGTATACACTACTACTAACGTATCAACGGAGCTAACAAATGGAGTTTTTGAGTTTGGTCGTAGATTTTCAACATCACCCTGTATGTCATTAACAGTAATTTGACTAGATGGTATTGCAGTTGCAGATTCCATTCCATTTGATATTTGGCACACCGGTGTCGTTGTTAACACTGGTTCTGCAAACAATAGTACACATGACATTACTTTTCAAATTGATATGGGTCCGTATAGTTCCAAAGCAAATTTAAAACTTAAAGTGCAAGACTCTATTATTTTGCAACACATACGATATTACGGATTTCGAAAATTTGACAAAAAGTGCACGATATAAGACAGACAAAGTGGCTATCACATTTGAAAAATGGTTTAAAAACACAATTTAAAGAAAAAAAAGAACAAATTTTGTTGCAATATTCAATCACGATGTCTAGTGTACAAAACAGAAAACCGTTATCAACTTATCAAAGAGTTATTAGTTGACTGCAATGATGTAGTTATTGTTCTTACTTCTTGAAATTCCAGGTGTTGCAGTTGATCCTGTTACGGTTGTGGGAGTTTTACCTGTCGTTCCTGAAATGCATTAAAATATATATAAGATATGTTAAGTAATTGTTCCCATCTTTTCACGACATTAATAAGAAACAGGAAATGAAAAACAACAATAAATATTAAAACGGTATTGACGGCAAGAACTAAGTTAAATTTAAATGTGAAGACAAATTGCTGTGAAAGTTTTAAGAAGTATACCTTACATTTGATAAGGTTTTCACAATATAATGATTTTTTTTCTAAATGGAAATAGATTTTGTACCTCAGAAAGAAAAAAAGCTTACCTGTGCCAGAAGCACGTGGTTTTTCTGTTACTTCAGTTGCTATCTCTGTAGTCGGGGTAGCTATAACAAAAAAATACTTTCGTATTTCAAGAGCTGCAATGATAACTGTCATTATAGAAACCAACAGATGACAATTAAGTGATGCAAATATCCTTAACTATTTGAAAAGAGTGCTTTTTGACATTCAAAGAAATATAAAAACTTTTGCATTATAAATGAAAATGAATGAAAATTTATCCAGAAATGTTTACCTTGTGCAGTAGTTGAGGACTTCATGGAAACAACAGATGCTGTCGCGGTTACCGGTGACGAGGTTGAAATGGTAGTAGAAGACAAACGTGGAACTGAAATTGTTGTAGGCACCGATGCTGTTGTTCCTAGAAGAAGAAATGTCTCCCATTAAAACGATGGTAATAATTTTAAGCGTTTTATCGGCTTTCAAGAAAATTCCAAATTGGAATGCTTATTTTTTTAAAAACAACAAAAAGAATTATTGGATCAGATAAAAATTCTGAAATCAGTAACCAGGAATATTCTCAATAAACTACACTTTAAGATATGTGAATGAATTTGATTTACACTGCTCTTAAGTAAACTGTTTGTTAGTTAAAGTAAATTGTTTGTTAGTTTAAACGGTTTCTATTGGTGACTGAATAAGGCGTGGATTAATGTGAAATATTTGACTGCTTTGATGTTTAGATTATTAGAATGCTTACCTATCTCAAAACAGGCATGGATGGCCAGTTGAAGTTTTACAGGTTTGTTGGTGTCTACTTTATC
>JARWCS010055993.1:0-15991 GCA_034783895.1 Geukensia demissa | reverse complement strand
GTCGGTCTAGTACAAAGCAGGGTTCATTCATCATCACTCATCCTTAATATGCTCTCGTCCTGAATATGCATGAAATATTTGCCACTGGACGTTAAGCACCATTCAATCAATCTTTATATGTTTCAAACGCCTTTTAAGATGTCTACCTTGCTATGATTGAAAGATAATTCTTTCAAAATAAAAGAACATTTGATGTTAGTTTAAACGAATATATTTGGTTTAAAATCGCGTCCACTTCACGTAACAAAATCATGATTTATTTTTCCCAGAAACTAAGCAACTGAAGTCAATTTGCACAAATCCGAGTTATATGGTACTTTTTTGTATCCGAAAATTTACGGCTTTTGACTGCCATTGGAAAACGAGAGTGATGGGTAGGGACGAAAAAGTATCCCTTTTCAAAATCTATAAAAGAGACCTTTTACATGCATATGGCTTGGCATTCTCCATACATCTCAGCCACTATGGTCCACGTCCAGGCTTTCCGTATTATGACCTGGAAGCCCCCAACCAGAGGGCCACCAACTTGGGATCGCGTTGGGTCAGCTCTGTTGGTTGGGCCCTGAAGATCACTTCGGCGCCAAGAAACATATTTCGACATTTTGGTAGAATATATTTCGAAATTGCCGTTTGACAGACCTAGCACATATCCTAAACATGACAAAGGCGCACTACGAGAAAATAAAATAATTCACTGAGCAGGATGTCATCGAATTGTGAGAGAGGAAAAAAGCACATAGTGTAATCTTATTAGAGGCAATCCTACATAAGAAATATAAAAGACATTTAGAAAAGTTTTAAGAATCGTTCAATTTTCAAATATATTCTTTCAGTAGTTTCTCTGCTCTGAAAATCATTTAGATACGTGACAATATGTTGTTATGATGTTAAGTTAGCCATGCGTTCGTATTTAAGTATAAATCCGGAAATCATCAGACTTACACTGATTCCTTTGATATTCTGAAGGTAGAAAATAGAGCTTGAAGAATTTTGTACTTTGCAGATCCGATGATAACAAGAAGAATACATATTTATTTTGGTTATTCTTTTTTTGAGTTTGGTCATCGGGCTAACAAATCATATTGATGATACATTTAAAATTCTGTTAAAATTTGTATGCTATAGAATTATGCTTAGTACATTGAAAAGTCTAGTCCTTTATCGCCCGCTGCTGAATCAGATTATGTAAAAGTAACTTAAGATTTAAGTGTCGATTTAATCATACGTTATCAATAAATAAGGGTATGTATGTAATAAATACTAGGAAGACAAAAACCTATTCTTCGTCTTTTCAGTACATGTATTTTGCATGTCAGTTTTACGCCTTACGGATTTGCATTCATATTTTTTTCGAATCCACGGATCTTAACTAGCACAAAGGATTTTTCCTGTTTCAATACCCTTGTTCTTAAAGAAAAGATATTTTACATTACTTTTAAGTTAATGTTAAGAGTAAATTATCAGATCTAAGAATTAAAAATACTAAAATATCAAGTTTAAGTTAACTTTTGATGCTTATATATATATATATATACAATAAAAATATTTTTCAAATAATGACGTAGGAGTAGAATAAAAACGTCACGTTTATTTGTTTCATTATTTGTTGCCATTTAAAATTCATTTATAATTATCATTTATTCAAATAAAAAGTAATCAATTAATATTATAGACCTAAGCCCTGATGGCAGCTGCAATAATTGAACCCTCTAGCTATTAAGCTTATATTGTGTTTTCACTTTTGTCTAAAAGCTAAATTCCTTGCATGACCTGACAGCTATTTCGATGCCAAAAACTACTTTGCTAATTGAAAATCTCACTATGTGGGAGAAACTCCATTATAGATAAACCATTATCAACTATTTTTCTAGGAGAACGTGTTACAACCAGTCACTGTTACGGAATCTGTGAGGCAAATATGACAATTCAGTAATAAATATTAAACATAGGGTTTCATAATAGGCTCTCCCTGTGTAATATTTTATACAATTCTAACTTACACAATTTTCGGAATATTAAATAATTTTATTGGATTCAAAATGAATTGAATAACATTAATTCAGACAAATTGACTTTTATACTATGTTTTACTGAGATGAATTCAACTTGTATTAAACAGGCTTATTCGATTTGCTTATATATCTATATACCTTTTGTATCGTAAGTTTCAATTTTTCAATTCAAATACGACGAGAGATCTCGCCCGGTTTTATACTGTTAAAAGGTGAAGTCGACTGTTATATGTAACAATGCAATCTCCAACAAACAGGTTGATCCGTGACCCTATAGAAATTATTGCGTCACAATCATGTGTCCATTGTTCGGTCGAAATGGGAGGATCACAGCAGACTTGCCCACTATAAAGACTGTGGATTATATACCAAAAAATGAAACAAACTAAACCTACGAACAACGTGTGTATTTACACCATATGTATAATGTCCTAACCATTGATTATGATTATAAGTGGCATATATATATATAATTGCAACAAAAACTATCAAGGTTCCAAAAAGCGCCGCCAGGACTTCGTTATTAGAAACTGTCAATTAGGTAGAACTCCTGATTGAAAAATTTTACTTTCAATGTCATTGACACATTGCACTAGCAATTACCTTTATGGTTTTTTGGTACGTTTTGTATAACGTTTGTATACCTCTGATTGATACAAGAACAACAATGTAAATATTTGAATACTTAAAATGGAAAAATATGTGCTATCACATTATAGATTAAATTGCCGAGACCGGATGTTTTCCCCTGGATTTCTTGGAAACCGAGTGTTTACATGTTACGTAATATAACGTGTGATCTGCTGTTGAAAGTGGAACATCGTTTAGACAGAAATGATTTGTCCTTCAGAACCAGACATCCGTATTGTTAATATATCTTTTTGTATTGTTTTAGTTTTTCTGTGGAGAGGTTTTTTGTGATGTACGTGTTTCATTTTTGTTCTTTTTTTAAGGACTTGAATGTAATTTCGACTTGTCAACTCTTAAGTGACCTGTTTATGAAGAGAACTCCTTCTTAATGGTATTAGTGTTTACCAGAGCAAATTATTTAGTTATAATGACGAGAATTATATATGTTTATCCAGTTACCCTAAACTCAATAATTCTGCCCTAAATCATTTGTTCTGAGAAATATTCTGACCTAAAATAGTCCTAAAAATCATTCAGCTACTCGAACGAGTTGTCATTATATCTGGTGCAATTGCCTAGTAAAGCTAATGGAAATTCTATATTCTATTTTAAGATTGTTAGAATTCTAAAAGGAAATTAACGATCTACAATAATATGTAGACTTCTCATTTCAGAGTATGAAAGAGCTGCACAATTGTGTTGATGGTTACTACGTGTATATTCATTTAAACTACATGTATATTTATACCAGTTTGTTCTCATTATCAACTTTTAGTGGACTGGCTGTAGCTCATCACCACCTTCCACATATAGTACTGTGACATTACCGATTGATTGGTTGAATGTTGCTTAACGGCCAAATATTTCAGGCATATTCAGGTATTGATACTTGAACACTGCTATGCACTAGACCCAAACAATGAGAAGGATTTTTAACGTGCTAGCCCACGAAAGCAAGTCCGCAAGAAAACATGCCAATTTACCCAGACGCATTCCTCTGACTCTGGGTCGATCAGTCTCTGCTCTAAATCCTCTTAATGCCGTGGGCTTAGCGGGTAAGCAACATATACCAAATTTAATGTCTTAGGTTGAACCTAGTTGATATAAAACGCACGAACTTCCGCAGTCGAGGCGAACACTCTTACCATTACACCTCCAAGGCGGCCGTAATATTACTGAATTCCCACCCACATTTTTCCCCAAATATTTGTTGTTTTTTTTTTAAATCGTGTTTTTCAAAAATTGTTATAAATTAATTTCGTATCTGATTTAAAACAGATTTATATTGCTAAACGGTGCTTTCCTATTGTCTGTTTTTAAGAAACGTGATTGACAAGGGAGACTACTTTGATTGTTCTATTGAGCATTTTCCGCTCATACATATATGTTGCAACCTTCCGGTTGAAACTACAGTTGGACTATTTATTTCTCACTTTACTCCAGAGTTAGTGTGGCCTTTCAAGTTTTCAGTCATAGTTGTTAACCTACTCAACCAAATATTTCGGATGGAGAGATTAAGGTTATCGGAAATTTTTCTATGTCATCTTGACTTGATTGGCCAATACAAAATATCCATTTAAAATGACAGTCGATATCGTTCCACTGCTTAACTTTAAATGCATTCCTTAAGCGGACGGTTGCCGCGACAAACAACGATTATCAACGGAGTAGAACGGCTGGTGCCACTAGTGTAGAAGAAGTTTCTTATCTTTCCGGAGCACTTTATATCGTCCTAGATTTTATAAATTTAATGTTGTTTAAACTTTGGTTTTCTGTGAATGTTTTTGTTAACTCTGGGTAGTGTTCTGTTTTTGTTCTAAATCACCTTGGTGGCGTAATGGTTGGCGAAGCTCGCATCGAGTGCGGAAGGTCGTGGGTTCGATCTCCGACCGGGTCAAACCAAAGACATAAAAATTGGTATTTGCTGCTTCTCCGCTAAGCACACAGCATTTAGAAGTAATAGCAAAGACTTGTAGGCCCAGGGTCAGAATAATGTGTCTGGGTAAAGTGGCACGTCTTCCTGTGGACTGTTGCTTTCGTGTTCTAGCACGTTATAAATCCGATTCAGCGTGAGCAGGCTTCATTAATTTATCATAACTCATCATTAATATGCTCTCGTCCTGAATATGCATGAAATATTTTCCGTTTGACGTTAAGCACAATTCAATCAATCAATGTATCTGTTCTTTTTGCCAATGATCTTGTCGGTCCTTTGACTTCACGATTTCAGTCTATCCTTTTTCGTACCAGACAAAAAAAAAAAAAAAAAACAGTTGCAACTTTGGATCAGAATAGTTTTACAAAGTGGGGTTTATTTGAAATATACTAGAATATTTCGATGCGGGAACTCATTATGGTCACAATACTGTATATTTTACTTCACAATTTTTGCATTAGATCAGGTCGATTGTCGTGTTTTATGTATAATTTCACATTTTGTATTTCGGGGCCTTTTACAGCTTCCGTTGTGGTATGGCCTCAGGTTCATTGTTGAAGGCCATAACAGGACCTGTAGAATTTTAAATTCTACTGTCATTTAGTGGGTGGCTGTCTCATGGACAATCATGCCACATCTCCTATTTTTATATTCCAGTAAATTTACTTAAGTTAGAATTTCCACATTTAGGAGTTAACAGTGTTGTATTTGAAGATTTGCCGGCATCAATTGACGATTTGATGGTCGTAAATTGAGTTTACTGGCGATTATCAAATCAAAATTGATGTCTCCAAATTTTCAAATACAATAGTGTTTACTCCATTCTTATGCAAACGAATGAAATTACATTTAATCTTTATATGTATAAAATATGGAAAAATGTCGGCGCATGCAGTTCTCCAGCGGCAACAAACATGGATTTGATGCCATGAAAATTTTGACGTCATTTAATCAAAATCAATGTTACAAATACTACTGCATTCGAATTTTAAATATACATTCCTCAAGGCTGCAATAGATCATATGATTCTGTTCATGTATGGTCAGATGGCCAAGGACTTTTCCAAAAGATAACAGGTCTGAGAGTCTTCCAGGAAATTTACCAAAGTTTTTACTGTCATATTTTTAATTTTTAAATCTTAAATCTCCTTATGATTTATCATTTGAGTTCATTTGTCTCTGGTCATGATGTACTAGGTCTTAGAGACTTCCAGAAATATTTGTCAAAGTTGGATTTGCCATATATTTTCAACTTAAAGACTTATTTTGATTGCAATTGCCCTTCTGATCATTTTTATGTATACTTATTTTTCCAAATGTATGTATAACAGGTGTTGAGTCTTCCACCAAAGTTGGAACTGCCATCCACGCAACTTTCTATAAAGTTTCATTTTAATAGGTACCAAGGATAGATTCTGAGAAAAGGAAAACTTGATCATAACTTTAATGAAATGAATTTGCTTCAAAAGTGCAGCATGATACGACCAAGCATGTTGACATGGGAAAGTTCCACAAATGAAGATTTGTGTAAGTGTAGACACAGTATTTTGCTGGATACAGAGTGCTGCATGCAGTAAAGTGCTAGACCTCAAAACTGAGACAAATGATCATCAAATGTTCAAAACAGCAAAAATGAAATATCATGCAACAATTTTATGGTATTTTCAATTACATGTATTTTTAGGACAATAGTAGTAATTTGACAGTATACCTGTACAGACAAATATTTCTCGTGACCTTTAGGTGACTTCTTATGTTTCCCTGGAGATCTCTTTTTCCATTTCTTAGATCCCTTTGCTGTATCTTTTTCAGTATCTATAGCAACAGCTTCATTCTCTTTGTCCTCCTCACTGACACTATGACTAGAATCAGAACAGGCACCAGAGGCACTGTGAACTTTGACCTCCTTGGCTATTTGAGCACCATGCAAAGATGTTTTATTGGTAACATCATTGTCATGACGAAAAAAGCAGTTGTCTCCATAGCGACATGTTCCTGGCCCTCTGCAAGATTAATAAGAGGTTATCATATATGGCAAGTTTCATATCATACCCCATATCAACCCAAGTCCTCTATTTTAGCCAGAAGGCTAATATAGGGATCATGAAGGTAGAGGGATGGCATGGGGTATGATAGGAAACTTGCCATATCACAAATTTTTTATCATATATAGCTACCAGAAGTATATTTATATACAGATTAAAACATGGCCTTTCCATATCTGCCCTGTTTTCATCCCGAGACCTCCATATCAGCCCAAGATGGTAGTCGAGGGCTTATATGGGTTGAGGAATGATAATTGGGCTGATGTGGAAAGGGCCATCTTTAAAATTGTTTATTACATACTTGTAATACTTGTAGTATTATCATGGCTGACAAAGTAACTGTTAGTTACAATGTACCTTTAATTTAAAGAAAATGACAAGAATGGAGAGCTTTAAAAATTAGTTAATCAAAAGTATTGCAATTATGTAAAAGCAAAGCAGTAACTAAATCAATAAACATGACAAAGATTTTTTAGAAACGTCCCGATATTTGTTTTATTTTGTTTACATCTGTCATCTGCATGACCATGATGACATAAGCTATGTTAGGATAAGAATCAAATATTAAGTTATGACAATAATGCAAAGAATAAGTAGGTAATTTAATTTTCAGTCATATCATACTTTATAAAGGGTTATCCACCCAGGTTGCACGAGATGCACCTGATAAAGATTTATCAGCCAGGGTGGGCTGCAACGGGTCTTGTATTTCTGGTTATATTACATATGCAAAACCCATCATATTATATATAAATATTCATTTTAAAAAAACAAGGAATGGAATAAATGCCAGAATATACATCTATAACTTTCTTGAGTATAATTAGGTGTCAAAACACTAATTCACCCTGGAAGTTTGAACACATGCAAAAATAGTGCTAAAAATACACAACATAGTCCCATTCAGTATGCCGTATTTTCAGAACAGTAAACAAATTTTTATAAGTGAAATTTTATTTGAAAGATAGATGCTTTGGGATGAATTTGAGCCCTGGTTTGATCAGTTGTAGGAGTGATTTGAGATATGCCAGCATGTAATGCGTCACTAACATGACTAATGAAGGTTTCCAGGAGGTAAAAATGCCTTTTTCTACAGGGGTTTGCAATTGGGAGTCAGCATTTCACTAGAAGACTTAAAACCTATTATGATTTTTTGTGTGATTATAGCCATGACATGTACAAATCTTTGTATATGTGGTCTCTGCCTACTAAGTTAAAGTTAAGGTAAAAGGGCTAGACGAATTTCAACATTCTCGAATTTAGTTGAAAATCTTAAGACATGAAAGAAATGAATTATTGTCATGATTGTTTTTTCTCCTTTCTGCATCAATTTCAAGGCAGAAAGAGCTTTCCAGTTATATTTCTGTTTCTCATTTGATCCACAAAATCTGCTGTGCCCTCAGTTTTGCTTAATCTGGAATTTTCATCTTTTTGTGATATAATAATGTCATTTTGTTAATTACTGCAGGCAACAAAAGATAACAAATGCCACTTTTTTTCCATTTAAACATGTACAGCACAGGGGCAGGTCTAGGGGGAGGCCCAGGCCCCCTTTTAAAACGCAAAAATGATTTAAAAAGGAAAAGTATGGGGTAAATTTTGCTCTTAATGTCCATCAGAAATCGAGAAAATTGATGAATCAAGAGGTCCACAAAAAGTGCCCCCCTTTTCCAAAAGTCTGGATCTGATAATTAAACCTACTGAAAACACTGACTACTACATATACATGTACCTGTAATATCGACATACTGGCACATTTGAAGGGTTTCTCTTCCTGTGCAGGTATGGACAGTGAATCCCATTTCTACAGCCATTTCTCGTGTTAAAATACCGACATAAATTTCCTTCCATGATGATATTCTGGAAAATACAATATTTTTTTGCAAATTACTATCTGTTGTAAATCTCTTACATTATGATTTTGAAATATAACTTGAAGATAATTATGTACATGTTTTGGAATACATGAATATACATGTTTAAAAACAAGATCCTCAGAATGCCTGCCTGTACTGCTCACCTGACATTTAGGCCAGATGTTAAGATTGTCAACTCAGATAAGTAGGTGTCTTTTTTTTTCAAATAAAATTTCAGAATTCAAGACAGATGTAAACCGTGTTAATCAAAAGCATCTCCAACAACCATGGTTTTAAGCTGTCAGCTTGTTAGAGATCAGTCATCATGGTCATATATATGTCATGTATGTATACTACAGTACAGGGTTCTACACATTATGGATTGCAGAGGTGTCTAGTCTCTCGATATCGTTGGGAGTACGAAAAACATGGAATCTACCGCAACCCTGTCCTTCTCTCATTATAAGTTAGATCAACAGCGCATTTCAGAAGCAGTTTTTTGGAAGAACTCAAGCATGTCAAGGTTTATCATATATCGTATATTGTAAGTTGAATCAAATTTTTGCAAAGAATAAATAATCAGTTTTGTGACTTCCTTATCATTTTCATGATATTTTTGTTTAACAACAGACTCGAAGGGGATTCTGGTGGAATGCAAACGTAACCTGCAGATGATTAAGTCTTGATTGGACAAAAGTTTGCCTTTGACTTGTCAAGTGTAAATGGATGCGTATTCAGTCCCGAAATGGAATTCATGTCCATGGTACTAGATTTAAAACTGGAAATAGTCAATGTTTTTTTTATTTCTAAGTGATAAATTCTGTATCAAAATCTAGTCCAGCTAAACCAGGCTATCAGTTCAAGGAAAGTAAAAGCAATGAAATTTAATGTGAATTCAGGTGTAAATGAAAAAATATCTTCTTTATAATACTACAAAAGCAGAGCTACAACAAACATGCATGTAGGTCTACCTTAAACTATGAAAATGATATATAAACAAATACTTAATAAATACATTTGAAGAACTTGTGTAAGAAAAGAAGGATGAAATAATAAAGAAGATCCTTGTTTTTTAAATTTATTATACATACACCAAAAAATGACACTGTGGTAAATCTCCCTCATAGACAAATTTCTTTGAGGGAGATCTCCCTCAAAGTTCTTTTTGAAACTTGACACCTCTGATGGATTGTGAACAAGAAACTTTTGTTTTGGGTTCATTCTAGAAAATTCCATAATTCATCAATCACTTTCGTTCTGTGTTCTAAACAAAAAATTCACATCAAATTAATTAAAAAACGTCACACCCATTGTCAATTGCCTTTAATATGCTAACATTACTGTCTATGGGACATTTTATTAATTATCAAAATTTTTACCTATAGACCTCATTAAATCACACCAATTGATGACAGGAGGTGAGATTACCCTCAGGCAGTTATTTTGTTAATCAGTTGCACAGGTGAAGTTGTTTATTGGCCCAATATACAAGGATCTAATAGAGATGATAGCCGTAGTTTTAAATCAAGGGAGGTAATTCTGAGTTAATTAGAAAGGTCAATTTATGCAAAAAAATATGTGTGTTTACAGTGTTAGAAATAATCACTTGCCAGTGAGAGTTAAAATACCCTCGGGCAAGTAAAAAAACAAGTTGTGGTTTCCCGGCAGGCAAGTGGTAAATATTCGGTCGATCAGTACTGCAGTACTTGGGGGCAAGTTAAATTTTTGTGGGGCTGGTCATTTTTTTAAAGTAACTTCGGGCAAGTTACTTAAAAAAGTTAATTCTAACACTGTCATGACTGTGTTTACTGTCACCTGGCAAACCCTATTTTTTGCCCCCCCCCCCTCCCCCCATACCTAGCATCTTTTATGACAAAATTTTATCATTTCTGGAAATTTTTGTTTAATTTTGTTAAGCAGCCTAAATCAGACACATAAATACACATATGTCTCTGTCTAAATGTACGCATGTGTTTGCAATAGTTCTATATCATAAACCTCACATTTCTCATTTTCTTGGATATTATATTTGACCGACAAAAAAAATGAAAATGTCCAATGCATCAGTTTCATGTTATAGAACTACAGTGCAGTGGATCATTCCATTTAATATCTGAAAAGGGGGGATGGAAGATGTTTTCTTAGAGGGGTCAAAATGTACTTCTTAGGGGTCTAAAATGCCTCTTCTTAGGGGTCCCGAAAATGCAAAATTGGGTGGAAGATGTCATCTGAGGGGTTATTTAGGCATTTCTGAGGGGTGGTTTTGGTCTTCTGAGGGGTCATTTTCGGCAAAAAATAGGGGTGGAAGCGTCTTAGGGGTGCAAAATTGAGCTTCTGAAGGGGTCAGTTGAAAGGGACATCTTCCACCCCCTTTTCAGATATTTTATGGAACGGTCCATTGTAGGTGTCCCTACAGCTTGATTTGGCTTACTATTTTTGGTTTTCTTTTCATCTTGACAAAGCCTGTTACTTTTTTACATTATGTATGATGTTTTGATTTATTTCCATGTCGACTTTATCTTTGTCAAATAAAAAACTTTGCCTCTGTCAATTTAATGAAACTTTTCATATTAAAACGTTTGCAAAATGCAATCAAATGACACAACGACAGACTGATAAGTTTTTTTTCTAAAGTAACAATGAAACCATTTCTGTTTGTTGAAGTAATATAAAACACGTCTCTGTTTCTTTTCATTTCTATATTTTTTAAATTCCCCAAAAAAATTGAAGGCTTCGGGTATTTTATATAAAGTCGAGCCACAGACCCCTAAAAAGGTCAGAACTAAAGGTAATTATCAAAATTAAAAGGTCAGATTATTATCGAAATTAACGATGGCTTTTAAGTGAAATGCTGTGTCAATCTCTAAATATATTACGTGTTAAATAATATCCTAACACTGACAAAAATTAGGGTATTTACGCCATATGAAAATACTTTTATAACGTTAATTAACTATTTAGCTTTGGATATGTACCGCAGAATTACACTGAGTCTTATCATCAATATGGATGCACTACATATACCTGTTGAAATTTGTATGTCGTTAAAACTGTTCTTTACCTGATCAATAATCCATTCATTATCCTCAACAAAAGTCTGGAAGTTAACAACGGAATCCTCATCATCTAAGTAGGAATACATTGAACTGCTGCGTGGTTCCTTGTCTTTTTGTTTCGTTATAGCTACCTTGTACCTTGCCCAGCTCAAACCGTACTCATTTCTACTTCCGAAAGGACGTATGAAATCAGTAGGTTGTCGGTTATATATCCTATAACCAGCTACGTTTCCATATCTGTCTTTGGCTTTTTCGTTTGTTATAAGTAGATAAGTTATATCTCCCTTGTCGGCTTGTCGGGAAGCTTCTTTCTCAGTTTTGTGATACTTATGTATGATTTTATTCTGATAAATTAACTTCTTTTTCCGCTTGTTATCGATGTTAGAATAATTTTCTACTATATCCAACACTACCGTAGATGTTTTAAACCTGTTACTTGTGCCTTTAATATCCATATCAACTTTAAAATGAAACAGATGGTGGTGAAGTGGTCCCAATAAATTATCGTGTAACCGATATCCGTACTGTTCCTGGTTTTTATGAAAAAATGTTCCAGTTATGTAACCAGTTGCGATAGCTTTAACCTCAATTGCTCCATTTACATAGAAGTTATAATCGATAAAATAGTCATAATTTGATACGGTTAAAATGGACCGCGCTGTTAAAATCGTTGTCTCCATTCCTTCATAAAAACTACTATGACCTGATGAATATGAGTAATGGCGTCGTAAAGGCAATCCTGTATTAAATTCAAATATGCACATTGCATGTTTATTGAATACGATATTCCTTTCTCTCATAAAGTAAGCACTTATAAACGTTGCATCGCTAGGACAATCTACTCCTGGGACTAGATAATTAGACAGTGTTCCAAGAAGCATATAACTGTCGAAAAGATCAAGCTGTTCGTGTGGTTTAACTCCACTATATAAAGCGGCTACCTCCTGAATACTTAATTCATAAGCAATTCTTTCTTTCTTAAACTTTATATCAAAAAGCTGTGGTCCATTTTCGATACCGAGGCTAACATCAAAGTCCCAAAACATATAACTCACATGTCTGTCCCTAACATTGTAACGTTTTCCATCAGGAGAAATCTGGATTGGATTTCTAAGTGGTACTTGTAAATGTGGTTCTCCTCTTTGGCGTAAAGTTGAAAATAAGTTGTGATCGTTATCATTGGGGAATGGAATCTTAGTAATATTAAATTTGTTTTCGTGATAGTATGACACGGTTTCTGGGAGACTGTTAAATAGTCGTCCATGAAAGTAAACTCTGTGAACTTTGAAATATTGTCCTCTTTTCTCCACCAACATAGAAAAGTCAATCGGATGAACTACGTAATATTCAGAGAGCTGTTCCACCCAATGCCATGCCAAACGGGTAGGTACGCCGGAAACTGATGATGCGACATGGGTTGTGAATCCAAAAGTAAGGCATCGGTTTCCGCAATTAGTCATGTGACCACCGTATAACTCTAGTAGCATTCGACCAGCCACACTATCTGTATATTCTTTCAGTCTCGTAGATATGATATTCTGAAGATTGAACGATTGTGGTAGGTATTCGGGAGTGATAGGCTTAGTTCGTACAGGATTGAGTCGATAATATGTAGGATTCGGAAGTGGACCAACAATTACTTCAACAACATCCGGGGTTCTTTGATTTAATCTGACGATCACTACGCGTGCTTCACGAGCTGGTTGTTGCAGTCCCCTGTCCAGATGCTGTAAAACATTTTCTTTTGGTGGCCTAAATAACTCACTAACGTAAATGTAGTTAGCATTTGTTGATCTGCTATTTGCTTGTAGATTTAGCTCTTGTTGTGCATATAAATATTGTCTTAACTGTGTTATTTCATAAAGTGTTAAATCTCGGAATACTGAAGGGGCAGTGGGCTCTCGAAGATCAATTTGTCCATATGGATTTCCTGTTGATTCTCTACAATCAGGTATGACAGGTTCTCTTTGGTTAAACTGTGGACCTATCGAGAACAAAATACACAACAATTAGAAAAACCTATTTTCGTTTCAACGATTGAACTAAAAGGAATTCGAAGATACCAAAGGGGCAGACAAAATTAGAAATTCGATCATCGAATACAAACTCTAACGACAGAATAATCATGTTACTTATAAATAAGTACGCGCATGTGTGAATAACGTTGTACTGTGTTTGGGAGGAGATTTTGGTTAATCCATTTCTTCGATCAGTCTTACTTTTCTGTAAAGATTTTAAGATATTCAGATGTTGAATTTCTCCAAGTCATTATTATTTTACTTTTTAGTATGGCAAATTTTGTCAGACTGTCAACATAAATTGATGAATATTTCGTTTTCTTTGTTAATTACAACGTTTTGTCGTCAAGTTACTCGAATTGGAGTGGCAAGAAAGTATATTCATCTTTGTTGCTTTAGGTTTTTACACAATTTTAGTCAGAGTGGACTTTCATCGAAGATGGCAATAAGTATCCGAGTGAAACCAGCGATCAACGACAAAATACTTTATTATTCTTTATGGAACCTCTTTAAAGAAATGTTGGTGAGAATTATACATTAAAATTTGAAGACAAACCATTAATAAATGCAATATTTTCCACACGAAACGACTGATAGGCGCAAATCTGCTATAAGCTATATTCTTCCTCCGAAAATGCCCACAATATTTTGTCCATTATTTTCATAGTCGAAATCATCTAATGATTGATAGTTTTTATTTAAATTTAAAATAAAACTAATCACATTTAAAATTATTAATAGCGGTGAGCTTGACAGGTGGAGAAAGTCTGGAGAAAACTAACAGCCTTGGGTAGGCCATTGAGATACGTTTTAGATGTGTTGTGAGTCAATATTACTTTTTTGGTAAGTAACAATGCTAGATAAAAAAACACACCGTAAAAGTTACGACCGCCTCGGTGGTGAAATGGTTATCGTGCTCGCCTCGAGTGATGAAGGTCGTGGGTTCCATACCCGACCGGGTCAAACCAAAGACATTTGCTGCTTTTCCGCTAAGCACGCAGCATTTAGGAGTAAGAGCAAAGACCGGTCGGCCCAGAGTCAGAATAATGTGTACAGGTAAAGTGGCACGTCTTCCTGCGGACTGTTGCTTTCGTGAGCTGGCACGTTAAAAATCCGGCTCAGAGTGTTGGCCTAGTACAATGCAGGCTTCATTCATCATCACTCATCATTAATGTGCTCTCGTCCTGAATATGCATGAAACATTTGCCACTAGACGTTGAGCAACATTCAATCAATCAATCAATCGTAAAAGTTACAGACTGCAGTGATCTACATATGTTAGGCAACACCTAAATGCGAAATCTTTAAAATATAGAAGATAGTACCGTTGCATCATTAGTTTAGTCAGATTTAGAATCCTAAGGGAGATTCGCCTTACGATCTTTTTTTTTTGTTGAAACCACTCGCCCAGTTAGAACAAACTTAGAAGATTTGGTCATCATGTGGTTTAAACCTTGTCTGCAAAACAATATTGCAACAGCAACATAATCAATCTAAAATAGCAAAATGGACCGCAAAGATCTGCTAGTCCTATTCTACTTGCTCCAAACATTGGTGAAATTGATGAATTCACAGTCCCGTAAGTCTTTGGTCAGACGTACAAGCGACCATCATTATTATTTAGAAAACCTATATATGTTTAGTTTATCAACATTTAGCCAAACACAATCATATCTTGCATAAATTTCAACCCAACCCCAAAGCTGTCCAAAAACAACGAGGGCATTTACAAAAACAGTTAGGAATTGCACGTTAAATCGGGGGAAAATTCAATTCGTTAATATTTTTTTATCTTATCCAAAGTGAATATGCACATAACTTCTTCCATTGACATCATCGATATTGTTAATAAAAGAACATGCAATTACAGGTCTAACGGTAAACGAAAATTTTGCACTTTTCACTTATAGAAGCAAAAGATAAGGAATAAATGTCGGAAAGAGGGTAACCCATTCTTCATTAAGATTTGTAACTAATTCAACTGCTTAAAAAGCTTTATGATTAAGCTTCATTGTGCACGATAGGGACCAGAACAACGGCAGTCTAAACTTTAACTACATTTTATTGACTTTTAAATATACACTTGGTGGTCAATTAAGGGCCATCTGATTTTTTCACTCATTTTCGGAATGTAACTATTCAATAACAAAACTGTTTATTTAAACTTATTAATGCACGTTATCAAATCTCACCCCACAAATATTTATTTGAAAAATTGAGAAAATGTGACGGAGAAAAAGTGCCTTATTATTTAATTGTGTAAACAACCATAGTTTTTTCCGTTAAAATTAAAGGGTTTTTCATTTTTCAAGATATGGAAATAATTTAATTCTTTTTCAGAAAACATCTAATGCAGATTGTAGAAAAATGATTAAACTTTAAGAAATTGATTGATTGATTGATTGATTGTTGTTTAACGTCCAGTGGCAAATATTTCA
>JARWCS010055884.1:0-15993 GCA_034783895.1 Geukensia demissa | reverse complement strand
TGTTTCATTACTACTTTTATTTCAGCTGTTTCATTACTACTTTTATTTCAGCTGTTTCATTACTACTTTTATTTCAGTTGTTTCATTACTACTTTTATTTCAGCTGTTTCATTACTACTTTTATTTCAGCTGTTTCATTACTACTTGTATGAAGTTTGTTTATTGAGTCTTCTATTTTTGTCTTGTTGAAAGGTTCTATGATACGATGTTCTGTCTCTATATATAGCTCTTTCAAGCTCTGTCTGATGTTACTAAGATTTAAATATGAATTTTCATACAATTCGTCTTTGGGTATACGGAGATCCTCATAATATTTTGTAAATGATGTTCGATGTTCGTTATGTGAAAAAAAATGTTGGACATTTGATTTAATACAGATGGTACGGTTCTGACATTCTTGTCATTTTCTGTTTACCAATCTATGAAAAAGTTGCTGTTTACGTAATTTCCTTTTTGCTGCTCTCAACTGAGTCTTCAAGATATGGTTTTCTGGTTTACACCAGCCGCTGTATATTTGCTTTGAAGCATTGAGCTGTGTTTGTACGCGTGATGAAGCCTTCCATTTCGGTCCTTTAAGGTGAGCTACTTTAACTGGAACTGAACTCTTGTGCATCTTACAGTCTAGATGTAATAGTTCCGATTTGGTTATCAACAGTATCTGATTTTTTTAAAGGTGTTGTTGAGGCCCTTTTCAAAATCTAGTATGTAGGTAGTTTGATTTATACTTTCCCATAGTAATTTGTATCCACTTTGTTTTCTAGCATGTTTACAGTTGTAAATCGAAAGAATCCCAAATGTTTGTTTCTGTTTTAACTGAGATGTGCGCAGAAATAATATAATCAATCTGTGACATAGGTGGATGTGCGTGGTGAAAGAATGTCATGTTTTGGCCAATTTTATCAGTTTGGAAACCCACCTCTTTTACAAATTTTTTCGACTTTCTAGTAGAGTCCCATTCAACATGTTCAAGTCCCCATAGAGACTGATTATATATTGGCTTGGTATTTTGATATTATATCAAACATTATATCTAGAAACTCTGTGTATTCTGCTGATTGACACTGTTATAAACCTCAGATTGGGACAGGGAGTGGTCATTCTCAATGTGGGCGTGTTGTCAGTTTAGCTATGTATTTGCATTATGGGAATAGATTGGTTCTTGTAGCATAGGCTTCTGATATGCTTGATTGGGTCCAGTCCGAGGTAGATTGTGTTGGGACTGAGTTATTCACTTTCTTAATAAGAAATAATGCTGTTGTTGTGTAAAAGGAGCACTATTTTTGCCATATTATGGTGGAAAATGTGTAGGGAAAAAAGGTAGGTATTGTGAAGAACGTATAAAATTCGGTTGCACAGGTGTTTGTAGATGCACCAATTGAAGCATATATCCTAATTGTTGGGACGCATGAATCTGAGGAGGTAAGTACGTGGGTTTTCGATGCTGTAATGCTAGCTGAGTGTTAAGTGCAGTGGTAATGCAAATATTTTGCACCATTTCAATTGACCTCATTCCCTGTTTCATTAACTCCTGTTTGCATCGGTTGTGCCCTTCATTATTGCAGATACATTTATTCCATGCCATTTAGTGCTCTGTATGTGTTGTATGGTCCATTCCAGAGTATCGACTGGGGTATCATTAATCATTATTATTGGAGCTCTGCATTTGAAATTTAGAAATTACTGTTTTATGTTGTTTAATTTCATTCTCGAGATGTAGAATTCTGATTCTTTGGTTTACCAGAACGTCTTTTTAGGTGTTTTCTGATTATATTTCTTTTGTTTTAAACCAATCTGTTTTTCGTAGGTGGACTCCAAAGAACCCGAATCTATTACTTGGATATTGGTAGCATGAACATTTTGGGTTTTGTCAGACACGCTATATGTTACAGAGTTCATTTGTTTCTCAGGTTTCTCCTGTACATGACTAACCATTTTGACTGATGTTTTGTCTGGTGTTATGACATATTCGTCATCTCTTTGTGTGTAAGGATCATCTACTTCTTATGGGTTTCTATCGTAAGTGGTAAGTTCATCACCACAGATAAAACTGTGAATTCGATATTATATTGAGTGACAACGCTGGTATCTGATGTTTCTACATGGTCATCGTAATTTGTGCTAGTGTTGTTACTTGTCACAGACGGATCCTCATATAACAAATCTTCTGTGCAAAATCTGGAGCAGTAGTCATTTTTTCCATGTTTTATCTATCAAACCAATACAATCAAAATGGGACCAAAAATTGCATTTGTCACATGCCAGGTCGTCTGTTACCAGCAGATTACAAAAAGACACATTTCATTTGGTTCGGAAAGAGATTCTGGTTGACTTGAGCATTTTGCATTTCTAGTTTGGTCTTCTATCGCTAGACATTTGTGCTTTGTGACCCAACTTAGTGCCTTTTTTACAGTTGTATCGTTCTGGGAATGATTTTGTATTGCATTAGAAGAAGTACAAATGAGTTGTATTATTTTTGACTTGATTGTGGTGTAAGTTATATCTAAATCATCAATGTTTGCTTTGATATGGGGAGCAAATACTGTCAAAAATACTGCCAATGAATATTTATCTTCCCTATTTTCATTTACATTCTTTTTGCATTGAGTGTGTTACATGTTAATAGCAAATTTCAATTGATTTCCAGATGAACCATTTTGCCTTTGATTGTAAACCATGTATACTACATCTACAGTAGCTTGTGACCTATCTTCTCCTAATTGCTCTTCTACACTGAATTTTCTCTGAATTTTGGTTGTTCTAAAATTGATGAATTGTTTTTGTAAGCTCATATACCGCTGTGATAATTTCAATTACAAAGTTTTTGCCTGGTTTCGTGGCATAGGTGATATGGTCACTTTTACAGGCCCGTCGTTTTTTATCCAAAGCTTTTGATCTATCTAGTGAATATAATCTCTTACTCCTGGTTGTCAGAGAAGAGCTTATATCCTGGTTTCCAAGGTAACCGCTTAATACAGTTTTGCGTAATTTTTGTTGAAATTGCCATTATTTAGTTTGTTACCAGGCACATATAACAGGTCGTGGATAATCCCACTTTTAGTAATATGATCCTGTAGTAGGTAACAACACATCGTGGATTATTCCACTTTTGGTTGTTTAAACTACCGTTAATAGGGCACTTAGAAAGAAAGAGGATACTTTGTTTAAAACGTAGGTGGTTGTTGTAGACTGATGATCAGATTGCACATTTTCTTTTCAACTGTGCGAAGCCTTAAGAGGGCGACCATAATTTATCGGTGTTATGTATACATTTTGTACTATGATTGGATTCAGTTTAGTGTGAGATGATATGATGTATCTATGAAGAAGGTCTGATATAAGTCAGAGTTGTGAGTGAAATGATGCAGGCTGAACTGTGTTAGTACATTTTGTACTATATGTAAATTCAAGCAGTTGTTCTTAAAGTTGATTTAAGTGAATCTGTTTAATGAAGTATATGGCTCAGCGTGTCGGTTTAGTACAAAGCAAGGTTCATTCATCATAACATTCATTAAAATGCTCTCGTCTTGAATATGCATGAAATATTTGCTACTGAACGTTAAGCAACATTCAATCAATCAACCAATCAATATTTGCCATGTTATAAAATTGTTTTGAACAATGCGACTATTGGTTGTTCCATAGTGTAGTTATTTTTAGATAACTATTTATAAATCCAGTATTTATTTACAAGTCATCAACTTTTGTAGCTCTTTTCTACTTCCTAGCGGATGATTTAAATGTAACACCCCTGCAATCGTCCTGTAATGATATTTTCCTTAACCAGATTTTGCTAAATTTTCATTTGGGTGAATACCATTCTACAGTAATGTAAAATTGTAACAGTCTCTAATGTCTATTTTTTTTTACTTTTATTTCTTGTCTTGACGATGACTGAAATCAATTGACAGTTTTGGTGAATAGACACCTTATTCTGCGTGAATTTCCCTGATGGCACAATTAACCTTATGAAGTATATCTAATAATAAGCTGTCATCTTTTTGAAAGCATTAGGTTAGGGATGTCTGATATTTGTTTCATTCAAATATTGATAATGGTGGGATTTCTAGTAAGTGGATATTTACTTATTATTTTGACAATATCTCTGTATAGATTGACCTCCTGTATCTTCTCCCGTATCTGTTTTAGTTCTTTAGCAAATGTCACATACCTAGTGATTTAATTATAAATGGTGAAATCACAAGTGCAAAGCCATATGTAGAAATGGATATCATCAAAATCTAGTTCATGACTGTCTAATAACAACTAATAGCCTTGCTCTGTTGTTTGGCCTTTAGTACGCCTCCATTTAATGATCAGTTTGTGTCTCGTAGTAATTTCTTATATAATATCTTTTACTATCTGATTTTAGCACTGGAGTCAGTAATGTCTTGCTAATACTTAGAGGGGTTTGATTCTTTAAGATATTTAGTAAGTGTATTGTATGACATGTGTCACACTTGTCATTCAAAAACCTCCAGTATCACAGTAATAAAACTCCCGACTTATTTTTATCATTTTTCTAAACAGATGGTATTAAAAAATTTTGGATTTTAATGAAACATTATTTGACTTTAAAAAAAAAAGATATTTTGTAATAATAGCCAAAAGCAAAATTTACGACCAAAATCAATAAAGCGCCAAAAATGGAGGGGTTTGCTGCCAGGTGTGCCCAACGAAAAAAGTAAATATCTACATGGAGGGGCGTTTACACATAAAATGTGAGGTGGGTCAGATGAAAACTGTACAAATGTGTGTAAAATGGTAGGGAATCATCCTCTTCAGCCTCGTTCTCACTCCACCTATACATTAAAAAACTTTTTCTTGATATGGTTGCAAATAATCAGTTGTAAGAGGAATTTTACTCGTACTAATATATCTACCTTCAAATATTGTAAAGTTAGCTGCAGATGTTTTGTCAAGTTCTTCCTTTCGCAGATCCATTTGTTACCTATAGAAGTAAATTAAATTATCATTGTATACCTTGATACCTGGCAAAGTGATTTCTTGATTGGGGGTGAAAGTTAGTAACGTCCTACACAGCAAATTAATGCTCCCAGTCGGACGGTTTCCTTGCTTAGAAAGATGTGCTATATATATTGGATCCCAAACTTTGGAATTGGAGAATCGTGCTACAACGTGACGGATTTTTCCTTAAATTTATAATTCAATAAATTAAGTGAAATATTTGTCGTCTTTCAAAATGGAATGCAAAAGGATCGACTTCATTTATCATGTAGATAGACTTATTAAGGGGATCCGTATAGAGTCAAGAAATAATAAGGTCAGCAGTTTTTTGGCAGATATAATTTTAATGCTGACGCAATTTAAAGAAAATAATGATTGGTTAAAGAGCCATTAAAACAGGTTAAATTATGGCGGGGAATCGATCTCGGTGTATTTTTCATATGAATTGCCACTCTAAAACCATAAGGAAGAGAAATAATAGACCCTTTTACTGATGCTGCGTTCCTGCATTTGACGCTTGCGTTGAAGTATCTTCCGGGTGTACGAAAGTCGACGACACAATAGTTCTGACGTCATATTTGATTGTCCACTGACGTCATTTTTCCGGGAAAATACGTTATTTTCCACCCAAAGTAACAGGAACGCAGTTACAGTAAAAGGGTCTATTGGGAATTTCAAAAAAGTTATTTAACAACAATTTCGTCTGTATATAATTAAAATGTAAAAATGACAAAAGGTAAACGGCAACAATGTATTGATAAAACCCGAGAAGTCTGAATATTTAAAAATTGACCTTCATATCTCATTAACACTCTATTTGGTTTTTTCGTGTTTTTTGCCGAAATGTACCGTCTCCTGGATAAGAGTTAAAGTAAATCAGTATAACACTCCTTACATTTTAATCAACAAAGAAAATAACTGTTGAATATTACGTAAGATTTTAGTTAACTAAATATTTATGTCCTTGACATTAATCTGATTTTCTACGCCGTCAATAAACAGGTGAAGAACAAATGGAGGAGTATTAGAAGGGGTTTTAACTTGCAACCAAAAAGGAAAATTTAGAAAAAATATGAACATTTTCCTGATGTTTCAAACTGATAAAATATTACAGTTTTACGAAAATTTGGTGCGACAACCTTCGTCCGTTCCGACAGTCATTCATAGACACACTTCCTAATTATGAGGGACAGTCGATATGACAACAAAAACTAAATACAAAAACTTTTAAAAAGACTAACAATTTCAACGTTTGAAAATGTGGTTCAGGGTATATTTCTAACATTCAATAATAATTTATTATATTTATCAAACCGGTTATGTATAATGATTGATTGTTTGTTGTTTGACGTCCAGTTGCAAATATTTCATGCATATTCAGGACAAACAGTTCCAAAGAGTTTAGCAGGGTCCGCGAGACTCAATTACGTTGAATGATGGCCAAGTCAAGAGAGAGTCCGTTGACAGAGTAATGTACGAGTCTGTTGACAAGAAAAATGAGTTAAATACAACAGAGTCACTTAAACAATGAATATTACAAATATACTACATAATTTTAAGATTTATATATATCTGTCAAAATGGGTGTTTTTGATGAATGAACCTAAACAATGTTTTTGAAATTGCATACTAACTAAAAAAAGCTAAAAGGCGTGAAACTGCCCTTCAAAAAACACACCTACAGAAATGTAAATGTTCAATACGCATTGTGTTAAAGGCGCAATAAACCAAAGCAAGATTGGTTTTAGTAGTGCAACTTCAAAGTAACGTGCAGAGCAAATTTTGGTTTGATCCAACATATATCATAGCAAAAGAACAAGAAAAAGACAAACAAATCAAATGAAATATTTGATGCGAAGCCGCTTAATTAAAGTTATAATTACATATTGATTACGATCTCACGCTGGGGCATAGATGGTCTACAAAACCCTGTCCAAATTATCTTTTCAAATATGTTGTAGAACTTTGAAGGCTTTTATATCGTATAATAATGAACACAATGATACCTCAAGCTCATGATGTTGCTTTAATATATCCAGCAATCTCACTATTCTTGTGTTTTGTTGATTAAATGCATTGACTGTTAAAGTCTTTGTTTTATTCATAAAGTCTCATTTATTAAGACGATAATTGTCTGGTGATATATATCATTTGTTTAGTCGCAAGTCACAAAGCAGAAAGATATTTAGTAAAAGTATTTAAATGGACTGGCTTCCCAAGTTTATTCACGTAACATAAGTGACTTTTTTTTTCTTGACTCTCCCCATGTTTTTGCAAAGGAATTATCTCCTGAATCTGGTTTGCATATTCTTCTCGCGACGTTTTATAAGCTCCCCGTGGTGAGCTATTGTCATCACATTTTGTCTGTCGTCAGTTCATCCGTCCAAATTTTACATTGTTATCTTTCCCCTGAAACCGCTGACCTGATTTAGAGTGTTCCCTTCTTCAAAAGTTATGTGTTCGCGCCAATGGGAAATAGCATTTCATTTTACATATTGTCCTTTCATAAGAAAAGTCTAGTCAACGGACCCTGTAAACGGTAAGTATTATGCGTGGCTGACTCGTCAACTGACATTTTACGTAAATTTCTGTACAAATCTGTTAATATCTTTTAAAAGAAACTATGTTAAACGTTTCAACTTTGCCAGCTTGTGTAAAAGGGTTAGTTCAATAAATGTTTGAAATACTGCTTCAATATTCTTCACTAAAAGTAGATTTATCATAGCAAAATTACTCGTTTGTTTACATTTGTAATCAGAAATATACACGAGAGAGTAAAACCACTTTCAGTTTTATGACGAAACCAGACATTCAATGCATACTTTTTAACCGCCAAATGTCACCAATCATTAATCATTTTGACATATATGTTTTTTAATTACCAAAATGCTGTAGTTTTGATATATTTAAATGTCACCAATCATTAATCATTTTGACAGATATTTTTTTTAATAACCAAAATGCTGTAGTTTTGATATACATGTATTTATAAAAAAAAAAAAATACTAACATGGCCAATGTTTTAGCGATAACAAGTTGTCAACTGTCCGTACTCTTCTCGGTCAACGGACTTTCATTCTCTCTCGACCTGGCCTTCATTCAACGGACTTGAGTTTCGCGCAGCCTGTTAAACCACTTGTGTTCTGTATAAACGATACATGTATAAATAATTTAACAAAATATTTACAAATGTAGCATTATACAATAAAAAAAAATACATAAGCTCTGCAACATAATTATTTGAAATGAAAGTGAATATTCTATGATTAAAATCCAAGCAATACGGGTGGACATGGCTTGTACTCCATTTAATTTTCTTACCACAGTATTCAGTTCAAAGAATCGTGATAGTTAAATCCGTTGCCGGTGTTATATTGTCATTCCTCTCCCATGCCAACTCCCCACCCCCCGGGGAAAAATGGATTGATCTTATTTTCCCCCCTAGGAAATTTTGTATCAAAGCTATTTTCCCCCGGAAAATCTGCAACAGAATACGTATTGCCGTTTTTCCTCCATGCAAAACTTTCCCCCTATAGATATAAATATATAAATAGATCATCGGCGAACAATGGGTTTTTTGTACAGAAGACATTAAATAATATGATTTTGACAAAAAGAGACGTCTCAACAAATACAAATTTAAAATGATTTATATTCATTTTCTGTTGTAATGGTTGCTAGATTACAAAGGGTGTCAAGGGGTGGTGCTTCAGAAAAAAACTTCCTTTATTTTGGTTTTAATGCACTGATGAAAGGTGCTCCTTGAAATATACAAAATAGCGTATAAAAATTCATCCATATTTATTCAACATTGCTAATCTTGTATTCTAATGGTCGCAAGATTTCAAAGGTAATCTAGGAATAATGCACTAGAACAAAGTAAATAATAATAAAAATTCTACTGTCATTTGGTGGGTGGCTGTCTCATGGACAATCATGCCACATCACCTATTTCCACACAGCACACCTACAACTAAATTGCGAATAATATTCAAAAAGACAAAAACTCCATAGCAACTAAGTTACTTGAGTTGCTTTGATGAAATCTTTGAAGACATCAGTGGAGGTTGCTATTAGCCTCGGATAATAGATACTAGATATTTCCAAATCCATATATTGCATGTAATACATGTTTTCGGATGTGCTATATTAATATTTATGTAGTTCATTTATATACTATATTCAAGATTTTAATCATATTATACGGATTAGACCATGTATGATTCTCTATATTATTATTATATAAAAATAGGAGATGTGGCATGATTGTCCATGAGACAGCCGCCCACCAAATGACAGTAGAATTTACGTCTATGATATTCCATGACGCTGTGGGAAAAACTGACTCATTTTATCAATAAAGGTGAAGCACTTGATTGATCCAGTTTCACCCTCTGCAGCTAAGGGGAGAAAAGTTGGAGCATTCATATTTTTCCCGGGAGAAAAATAGATCGATCAAGTTTTTCACCTGGAAAGATAGGCATGGGGAAAACTGCTATATGACACCGGTAATGTTCATTTGTTGGTAAATATGACAGCTCTTACCCAGTTATTTGCGCCGCCACTTCGCGTTAATATATATAATTAGGGTACATGTACTATTAAAAAAGAAAACAATTAATCTGTGTTTGACACATATGCATGCATTCTTTAGAAGAGATATGCTTGCATTAAAATTCCAATCACTTTTAATGCTCCATTTTGACTTAAATTATAAATGATTTTTCAATTATATTTCGTTATAATGTTTATAAAGCAAAAGTGCTTTACAAAAATCCTAGCATACATGTATACGAGGTATAAGCAGTATATATTTCAGCTATAGCTTACCTGATATTTTTTGTTTACTTTTCTACTAGGAAGAAAATAGTGCACTTTAGCGTAACCGATTTTGCGTTTTAAATATTATATTACGTGTACATATATTTATTTGACGGGTATACAGGTACAGATCATTAATGAGGACGCACACCACCATATACGGGATTCAAGTTATTAATAGAGTTAGCCATTTTCCTGACTAACTTAACGTAAATGTTCTTGATTAGTGACAAAGAACGAAAATGGTTAAAAGCTCTTAGTTGTGTGAAAAGGTTGTTTTAATAGGCAGAACAGTCTTGTTAAAAAAGCACACACAAAAACAACCACATGCAAAAAAAAACATACAAATAGAAAGGTGGCAAACAAAAACTACCAAAAGAGACAGAAAAAAAACGGAATTAGATAAATTAGTCAATAGATTTTGAGGACCAGATTTTAGAATAATTCTCAACGGATAGGTAATAACTGAAAATCCGAGTCTATGGGAGACCAGTGGAAAGAAGTCATGCAATAGGGCATACCCACACATAACAATCAACACTTTATAACACTAATTGTGAAGCAGTTATTGTATGACTGGTTGATTTGTAATCACTTAATATGTTTAACTCTACGGTTTCAGTTTAATGTATACAAAACTAATTACCCTGAACAGTAGCGAACCCTGGTGACTTATATCATATGGGTATGTTCCATTATATTGGTTTAAACATTTGTGCATAGAGTCGGACCCGGTTCTAATGGCGTTTGAACTACATGTACAAAGTTACGTTTGTAAGTACAAATATATAATTTGTTCATATACCTCCTTTGAATCGTCCTGGCATCTCTCATCTTGACGATTATTTAACGAAAGTGCAGTTTATTTACTTTGTTTAACCTCGTTATAACTAAACAGGGGCGGTCTAAACTTACCTGTACATATCACTGTAGCCTATCGCCTATACGACTAGAGTTCGCACCTGGGTTTGTACCATACAAAAACGGGTTTTGTTCAACTCGCTTTGCATGTTATAAGGTTTGTCAGTTACCTTGAGCGTCGGTGGTTCTCTCCGGGTACTCTGGCTTCCTCCACCAGTAAAATTGACCGCCGCGATATGACTGAAATATTGTTGAAAGAAACGTTAAACCCCAATCAAATAAACAAACAAATATAATTAACAAATAGTTCTAGAAAGCATACTAGATTAGGTCGACTGTCGTGTTTTATGAATAGTTTCAAATTTTGTATTAAGTGGTCTTTTTATAGCTTTCGTTATGGTATGGACTACGGTTAAGAATTGAAGGCCGTAATGGGACCTGTAGAAGTTTATTTTCGATTGTTATTTGGTGGATGGCTGTCTCATGCGACATCTCCTTTTTATAATACTATTTTCACATATTTTTCATTCATGTGCAAAGAGATAGAGGTGAAACATTTTAGCAAAATTTGTCGGTTTGTATACTAATCATGACACTCTCTCGGTTATTTGCCAAAAATAACAATGTCTGAGGCGTTTTCAGAGAGATTGTTTCGGACTATCTGAGACGCCTTCCCGTGCAACGTAAAACAGCAAGTTTACTCAAAAAGCCATGACCCCCAATTTAAATTTAAGAAACAGATATTTAAATTTTGTTTATGTCTCAAATTTGTAAACTTTTAGGTTACCCTCCTCATTAAGAGGTTATCTCCAGTTGTTCAACCAATCTGTCCAACTTCCCTAAAATGTTTTTGTCTGCCGTCCATTATGTGTGCGCTCCCGGGTGCATGCCCATGTCCGTCCATGGCAATCTCGCACACATGAAGTGTTTTGTCTTCTAGAATTCTTCGTGTTCCAACGTCTGTATGTTTATATCTCATTTCTGTAGGGGTTGCTCTTTTAAATTCATTTTTTTATATCCGCGCCTTCTTAATCTCTCAATAAAGGACGCCCCAGTTTGCCTGTGGACAACTCTTGCGCTCCGACGCCCTTTATAATCCTTTGTTTCTACTCGAATAGGCCATGCTCGTTAACGAGAAGTGTTTTCATTTGTGTTGCTATCGTATTGGATCTCCTATATATTGTTTCTTCCCCATTTATACCGTCCGGACACGCCACCAGCCCTCGCGTTCCGTCCCATTAAAACTTCTCGTCATGGTTTGTTGTATATATTAGATCCACCTCCATTATATGTGTTTGACCATTCAAAGCATCCTTCTCCCCTTTAATTTCATTTCTGCTACGATTATATGTGAGAGGTGTGGCGTAGATTCTTCTTTAAAAGTCCTCGTTTTTGCCCACGAATTACGCTTTACTCATGAATACCATCCATGCATTAACGACAGGCTTAGTCGATTATTTACTATCTCCGCAGTTAAAAAAAAGTTCGGGTATATTATCGTTGTCTCCTTCAGTCCGTGCATCCTTCCATTCTTTATGACTCCTACAGTTTTCAAGTTATGTTTTCAATTTTGTTAAAAATTGTTTCAGATTGCATGTTGATTCGCAATAAGCTTTCGGTATATTGATTTTGGTTCATGGGTCCAAATAAAGGAACTAACAGGTCAAATAACCATATCAGCAATGCGGCTTGAACTTCAACATTTCTCATGTTATTTTTGGATTTTGTTGTAGAATGGTTGCAAGATCTTGTAAACGTGAGTTAACTTTCGGATTTTTTTAATTTTAGAACAAGGTCCCAAAGCGATTCAATTCTTTCTTAATTTCTGTGACTAGAACTTCTTAATTTTTGAAATTGTAGTTTTTTAATTAAATAGTACAATGAACCATGCAGGTGCTCAAGGAGCTTTTGGAGTTTTGGTTAAGGTCAAGGGGTCAATAAATGTCGCTTAAAAGAGTCAAATATTTATTTTATCTACATGACACAAACTTCTTTATTACATTTTTAATTTAGGTTTCTATTTTCTATACAATGGTTACTTATGAAGATGTCTAATAAGCTATCGGATTTTTTAAATTTTGGAACATGGGTCCGAAAGGGTTCTAATTCTAATTTATTGATAATAAAGTTACCTATTGCATATTTTAGAGCCCAAAAGCAACTGCAGTTAAAGGAAATAATTTGAATTCGACATGTTGCTACATGTATAACGTAGGAAATCTTTTGCACAGTGTAATTACGGATTGCACTGCGAAAAATACTTTGCAGGGAGATAGCTGTCGAACGACAACAATTAAATCTACTTATCTAGTGCATGTTAGAACATACACTTTGAAAAGTATATGTAGCTGGTTAAATGAGCCTTATTTGCAAGATACAATATAAAATAGTGTTTTCAATAAAAGCCGACAGCCGGTTAAATTAGCTGCCTATTGTGCATTTATATATTAAATTTCCGATCGCAAAAACGATTTATGCAATCTTACGTCTCCGACTGGTTTGCAGAACTTCATTAAAATAAACAGTAGTAATTGCAGTTCGGGGAACCAGTTTTGTCATCTATGCGTTTGAAAGAAGCTAAACTTTACGAAGTGACAAATATTTTTTGACACAGAACATGGACTATTTCACTGTCACGCCGGCGACTTAAAAACGGAGTAAATTTAGGTCAGATTATAGGGAAATTTATAATTCCCAGTTGGTCTATTCCCATTTGGTCTACTCTCAGTTCGTCTACTGTAAAAAAAGTTGTTTATTCCCATTTGGTCTACTTTGAAAAAAAAATGGCTTTATTTTAAAATATATGAAATTAATTTTTCATTGTATTATGATTTCTTTTTTTTTTTTTTTTGTATTTTTGTGGTTTACTTTTGTTGTTGTAGATAAATTGTCACTTCGAAACCATGACACTTTTGACTTCTTATGGAATGGCTTCAACCCTTTAGACTTGACAATTTCCTTTGTTTTGTCTAAAGTTTCACAACGCAACAGTACGGAGTTAATTATCATTTATAATTGTTATGATTTTATAGTGTGCTGAATACCTACCATTTATTATAAGTTTAGGTGTTCAGTTCAACAAAAGACTACTTATTTAACAATTTGACTTTCAATTAATGAAATAAATATTTGCTTAGAGCAAGTTTACAAATCACTGCCAAAAATAATTTTAAATATTTTTCATCCAATATGGTTTAAAGAATCATATAATGTTAAATAAAAATTATAATTTTCCATTTTTTCTTTGAAAAAAAAACCCCTTATTTTATCGAGTAGACAAAATGGGAATAATTTATTTTTTTAAAGTAGACGAAGTGGGAGTAGACCAACTGGGATGTTACCTCACAGGCACTTGTTTCTATCCATGCCCGGTCTGTGTCAAACAGTATAAACTTTGTAAACCGGGCATGGATAATTAAGTTGTGAAAAGAAAAGACAAGGGTGTAAATGGCTATGGGGACAAGGCAGCAGACGGAAGTACACGCTGCCACTGTACACATCAATCTAACATTTTGTTGGAATCACCCACTTCTGAACTTCACCTTTATTTTCACGGTAAATAAAAATTCTTGTTAGAATTGGTCTTGTCAAATTTTGATGAGGATTATTTATTACAATTAAAGAGGGTCCTTTTTGAACAGGTTGGGCACAAGTAAATGCTATCAGTAAAGGAACAAAATGTAATTCCAGAAAATAATGTTTCCCCTTTCTCATGAAGTCAGTTAAGCAAATTCATTATCAATGAGAAATTAAATTTTCAAAATGAAAATAATAAATAAAATCAAACTTATGTATATTTAAAAAAGTACAATATAGATCAATAAAAAAAATATACAGTGTTAACAGAAGTTTTGGTTGATATATTATTTTCTGGAATTGCACTTCTGTATTGTTACAGAAAGCATGATATTAAAGGAATGGAAATTATATATTATATTTATTAAAAATGTTTTATTAAGAAGGTTTTCAAAGCAGGTTACAATGTAGGTACAGGAATACATACATGTACAAATATATACAAGTAATTAAACACGTACGGACTATTAATATATAAGCAACACTAAAAATAAAAGATAGAAATGTAAGCTGGGCTTGTGGTATTTTAAATATCAAATTTGCCATTTTTATATTGGTACAGGCTGATTGGATGAATCAGATGCTTTAGAGCCCAAGATTGCTAAATCTCATTTTCCATCGGTTGTCCTTCTCCCCCTGGCCCCCTACCAGTGCCTTGCCCTGGACCCACTGGGGGGCCTTGAGCAGCCTGCAGACCCCTCGCCATAATTATGTTTCCCCCTATTCTCGATTTTTACAATGCTATTGAAAAAGTTATTGAAAACACTGATAGAAAATATGCATCGTAATGTTTTTTTGTGCAATATGTATATGTTATTGAGATTTTGACGGATAAGTATCGTAAAACATCATATCGTGAACCAGTGAGTGACCTACAATCCTAAATCAGAGACATTCACATCTTTGCCCCAAAAAGTCTTGAAAATTAAAGATTTCACCTTTAAAATAAAGGTTCAAATGCATGTTATTATTAAACTCGTCTAACTTAACTTCAATAAGTCACTTCATTTCTTGTTAAATGTAAACGTCACCACTTAAGCCTCAATTTTAGATGGAAAACTTCATTTGTGTTATGACCTAAATCAGTTTTCTGCTTTTCTGGGTACAAATATCTAAGTCTAGCTAATTGAATAAAGCTCCCCACTTACAACAATAAACAATAAATCAATCAGGCAAATAACATGAATAAAGAAACAAAAATACAAGAATTACTTTTATCCTATTTTTAGCTTATTTATTTACCATAAATGCAAATTAGCAAAATGAGTAATTACTTCTTTTGATTGGTTGATGAATCAAGTATGCAAATGGCGTACTTTAAAGGATGTGAAGGTGACAAATAACCTTTAAGGTTTGGGTAAAGCCATCCGCAATATTTTGCTATTTTTTCTACCTGCGTTTCAGATGTCTGTAGCATTATAGTGCCCATACTTACAATTCCTCTCTGGTACTACCTGCAATTTTCTATTTTAAATGGATTTTTTACACATATAAAAACGCCGAAATGTTGCTTCGATGTTAACACAAAATTACAACCTGAACCTGAACATTCCACCCACGAATAACTACACTGGACAATAATTATTCAAATACATCGATTTTTTCGTCAATTATGGTGATGTAATGATGTGTTTGTATCAACATACATGTACATTCGGCAAATCGACCTTTACTTTGACGTCTTTTAAAAAGTACATGTACTATTATCTAAGAGTCGTGAAACTGAATTATGGTCCAAAAAATACACAAGAAATAATATAAATTCAAATT
>JARWCS010055777.1:0-15995 GCA_034783895.1 Geukensia demissa | reverse complement strand
ATTTGGGAAATTTGATTTTTAATGTACCAAAGATTTACAATAGAAATTTTCCCATTCAAATCACTTTTTCACCGATAGTAAAAAAAATCTCTTAAGGAAGAAGAAATTTTTTGCACTAAAAATGACGACATACCTAAATACATTTTCTGTAAAAAGTATGGCGTCTACATCCCATTTTAAAATCTTCAAAATTGTAAAATCGCGATTTCCAAAGTGTGCCGCGCTGACAGTAAGTCTTTTTAACATTATAGATATGTTTGAACCGTTTCGTCAATGACCAAAAATGATGCAGGAACTTTGTTTACAGATTAGTTTCACACGATAATATCTATATTCTTTTTGGTGAAAATAGAATTGTTCGTATTAGTTTGTGTAAACATGGTAATATTCCGAATATATTTTTTTACAAAGTATCCCTTTTAGTCTTTCATTGGAACCATCGTTAAGTTATTTTCTAATGGACTTGTTCGTTAGTATACATGTGGAGAAGGTATCAACACTTGCCGTTCAGCTAGTTACATATACATGCAATTGAAAACAGATTGTTGATATAAAAATAGGAGATGTGGCATGATTTTCCGTTAGACAACCATCCACCAACTGACAGTCTTATTTAATCTTCTACAGTTCCAATAACGGCCTTCAAAAGGCCCCTAAATACAAAATGCGAAACTCTTTATTAGCACTACAGTCGACCTAATCTATTGAACAAATGGTGAACAAATAACAATAAATGACTTATCAAACACCCACAACCACTCGACTACAGGCACATTAAAAATGTGACGGTGTTAAACCAGTTTGTGAGACCTCAACCCTCCCCCTAACTTGGGACAGTGTTGTGGCAAAACATCAACGCAAACACAATAAATATGGGTTGAATTAGATTAAACATTTGAGATCGATACTGAAAACTAACAACAATGAAATACTAATACATGATACAAAAAAGTATCGACCTCGAAAGAGTACAGCTGTCAACTAGTTGAAAACCCAAAATTAACCAATCAGGAAACCAAGATTTCCTTTACTAGGGTGTAAAAAAACACGTTCAGTTGTATTTAATGTTTAAATATCATTTGAAGTCCAATGCCAATATAAAAATTTATAGACAGGAAGTAGAAAATATTATAAAAATATAAACTGTTTAGTTCTATATTAAGCTATAACCAAGAATGTCAATATAAGTACCGATAAAATAATATTTAAAGATTTAATAATAATGTTGTGACGATATCCGTTACAAAGAAGTTTATTAAGATAGATTTTAAGACCATGTGGATTTAGTTTAAATGGTTAAAAGTAGGATTTCATAAGATGATTGCAAGTACATTCAAAATTTGATACCAAATCTTTATATTAATGGAAGAATTTAGTAAATGTTTTAATCGTGGTAACGAAATCTTGACTTAATAGGTTATCAGTTAAACAGATATTGCGTTCATTAAAATCATTACTTCGTTTTCGGCAATAGTGTATTACTTAACATAGCCTCATCATAATTTTTTGTCATAGGTTTCATTCAGTGTTATCGTCATATACGTGCCTTTATACTCTTCTCCTGACTTTGCACTTCCGTAAAAAAGGAAGCTGTCTGACTGATAGACTCTTTATTCAGATTGTATCACAAAATGTTAGAAGGTCTTCAATTATGGATTTTTGTTCAATATGATATTATATCAACATCAGTGATTTTTTTTAATTTATTTGTGCATTTAAAATGAGGTAGAACAATCCAATCAGTAAATACGATGATATTTTCGATAACAGAGATGACATTCTTAAAACAAATTTCCACGTTCTTTGTCCAGAAATAAATGACAAGTTCCTCCTTTATAACACTCAGACAATGGATCTCATGAATCGGTTATGTTGGCCAGCCGTATTTGAAGTTCGCCTACGTACATAGATAAGGTGTAATCTCCAAAGTTTGTACTGACTTTTCCAAGGACTTCACTCTTCCACATATTGTGTGGAAATCTTGGTTCTCATACAGAATGTAGTTTTTATTGATGCAAACTGTTTTAATTAAAGCATATATATTACAATAAAAGCACGGTTGGTCATTTGTCTATACTGTACAAATCTGAATAAGTCCTTGCGCCGTAATGCATCCAGTTTCCCTTTCAAAACACCATCTTCTAAATCTTTCATACAAATGACGAGAAATGCATACTATTTTTTATACTAGTACTACAGATTTATATACACTTCTTTTCACAAGGCGTGATATTCCAACCTTTTTAAAGGCCTTGTTGAGACCTCTAAATTTGTAAATTACTCTGTTTTCTCGTGGTTTGAGGGCAGTCTCTCTGCAGCTACTCCATATCTTTTCATTTTCATATTAGCAAACATATCAACGTTTCAAAATCGTAAACTATGATGATTGAAGTTGACCTTCATTTATATTTATATTGGATTTGGTAATTAATATACATCCAAAGGAAATAATTTCATATTTTACCACATACAAATTAGAATCCAGACGAACAATTAATACCAATAACTGCCTCAGTATCATCTGTTTAACTTTCCTATGCAACAGTTATGGTATTTGACATAAAGTATAACATAGGATTTCTTTGAACATTTGGGAGTTTTTAACTGATACATGCACATTTATCACCCAATGATCAAGCAAATATCCTCACTCGATTGACCTTTCCTATGATTAGATAATTTTTAACATTAAATTTTCTTTGTGCCGTTCTGGGAGAATCTTAACTTTTTAAATCGTCGTTTACTGGAGCCGCCGTGTTGATTGTAAATTGTTGTGTTGCGTCTGATAACTCCACAGAAAGTCACCGGAAACAAATAGCCAATTAAATAAATAATAAATTTATCATAGAAAAACAGGTTTCACAACCCGTGGGTGCTGTATATCGATTTACAACTATCGTTATTTAATTTTAATATAATAATAAACTCGTCAGAGGCTCGAGTTGATAACCTGCGATATACCTCCCACTGGTTTTGAAACCTATATATATCCAACAGAGGATCCGTAGGCGAATAACATGTACTACCACCAATAACAGAATAACACCACTTCAAACTATTAAAGGTTTTAACAATAGGACAATTTTACCTGCTTAAGCTTAACAAAATGATTCCGAAGTAGAACATTTTATTAATGATTATCTAATTTTCCAATGTTAAATTGTCAAATAACATTTTATAGATGTCGCTTTTGAATCCTGAAAATAATCCTTTGTCATCGAATCTAGCAGAATTTATCAGTTCGCTACGCATAAATGTCTCCAAAAATACAACACTAAATGTAATACTAAAAGAAAATATATAGTATTTAATAAAATATATATCCTAGATCCTATATCTGCATTCATTTTAAGACGTTTGTTTTCAACGTCTGGGCGAAACATTTAGGCATCTTGTAGAATTGTACATATCTGCGATGTTTTCAACATCAAGGTCATATAGAATTTTGTGTCCGTACTATTTCAGTCATAACGTTTAAGATAAACATTGCATTGGCAATAATTTGCGTAATTGTTACAAACCAGCAAATGAAAAAAAAACGTAAGTAGCATGGTCCAAATTCAGATGAATTTGAGTGATTAAAGGTAAATAAAAATATTATAGGACTAAATTTGTTTATTAAGCTATTACCGATGTGTAAACTCGTCGCAACACTTACAAAAAAAATGTAAGGTGTATATATTTTAAGTTGCGTTTACATTTTGTATGTTCGAAGGCAGATAGAAATCGTTAAATCAGAAGACAGACACGATCATGGTCAACAAAATGAAAGAAAGAAAAAAATAGTACAGAAAACACTTCATTGAAAACTAGAGCTAGAGTAATATGAACACTACAAGTCAAGGGCGAATTCAAAGTGCGGAATAACGAAGTCGTTCTGCTACGATAGTGTCACCTGGCGATTCACTCTGTCGTCAAAAACAGTGTTTAGTCGCAATCGACGTTAGTCGTAAGTGATATAGGAAAGATTCGTACTTAACACAGGGAGGAAGATAACAATACAAGTAGTCATTTTGGAAATGCATAAATCCTACAAGTCAACCAATTCATGATGGCGACTAAACAATTTCGGGAGTGAAGACTTGAATCTTACCCCATTCAGCCGTATATACATGTATAAGCTTCCTGTGGAAACTTCTGCCATTTGCAGCCACATAAAGTGAATACTCAAATATACAATTTTCTTAATTCTCTGTCCTAACAAATTACATTTAATCAGGTTAATGTTTTGTTATTCTCTGCTCTATTACATTGCTTTTGACCAAGATTTGCCATTTCAATTAGATGAGAAAATTTTAAATTTAATGGCACAACGGTCCTACTTCATTACACTAAATTGTACATATGAAGATAGGCCTATAATATATCAGTTTCGGTTTTTAATCAAAAATGAACATTTTATTAAGACTAGGTCATCAAAATAATGTAGGTCATATCTGCCTTATGGTCAATTGCATATAATATCTGTGTGTAGTGTTAATCAAACTTTTTAATTCTAACAATTTTTGATAATAAGTAGACATGCTAAAAGTAGAAATATAACTACCTAATAACTTGATCATTTAATGGATATGATTTTAAAATATATTTTAATTATCTGGTTTTATGTTTCATCAAAGAAGTATGACTACTTCACTGAATAATGCAATTTGCTAATTAGACTTTTTTTACCTTGATTAGATGTACAAGAAGAAAAAAAAACCGTTCACCAAGTGGATTTTAATTTATTTTGCTCGATCCAAACCTCCCATTTTCTAATATATTGTTCAAGCTGAATAGAGCAATATTAATACGTTCTGTCTTTTACTGTATTATATATGCTTGCCTTTTTCACATTTACAACTATATAAAAAGAGTTGGATTGGATCCATGGTGCATTAGAATCTTATGGTTATAATGCTATTGATGAGATGTTACTCCAAAAAATGTACATATAGCATGTCGAAAGTCACCATATTTATTCAACATGTGCAATCATGTTATTTGAAAGATGGTCGATGGCTCTGCTGGTGGACGATTGTAATCAAGGTGTTTTGTTTGTTTGTTTGATGGTCTTCAACGCCACTTTGAAACAATGTTTCAGCCATATCACGGTGGTCAGTTTTAATGGTGGAGGAAGCTGAAGTACCCAGAGAGAACCACCGACCTTAGGCAGGTAACTGACAAACCTTATCACGTGCGATGCGAGTTAAACGCAAACCGTTTTTTATGGTACAAACCCAGTCGCGAACTCACGCCGTATAGTTGATATGCTACAGTGATCTAAATAAGTAAGCTACAAACAACTACCTAGACCACTCGACGACTCAGGCCCCATTTCTTGAGGTATTCACCAATACATGTGTCAGACTTGTTCTGGCATGAATTTTTTTTAAATAATATTTTACAAATATTTGCTGCATTTGTTTAAATTCTTATACACTAAACATACCAAAAGGCATTGAAAGGTATAGCACCAAGGTGGTTGTCCCAATAGACTTGGCTTCTTATTTTCTGTAATTATTTATAAGGCATATCGAAATTCACCAAATTTATCCAACACGTGCGATCCTGTAATTTGAAACCACAGGGCCGATGTCTCTGCTGGTGGATCACCGAGAGTATTCCCCAGCCCAGATGTCAGACTTGTCTGGTTTAAAATGCTTCAAATAATGTTTTACGAAAATTTGCACCATTTGTTTAAAATCTAATGCACTGAACATACGAAAAGGCTTCAAAGGTGGTTGTTCCAATGGACTTGGCTTCTAATTTCGATTTGTTTGAATTTGAGAAATTCTTGTACTATGTTTAGATCTCTGACTCACTATGCTTTGGTTCTAATGCTACTGGTGTTTAGGTTGCTTCTTGAATTGTACATATATAGCATGTCGAAATTCACCAAATTTATTCAGTATTTGCAAGCCTTTTTTTATAAATTGGTGTTGTTTGTTTGTTTGTTTGGTTGGGGTTTAACGCCACTTTCAACAATATTTCAGTCATATCGTGGCGCCAGTTTTATTGGGGAAGTGAGCCAAATTTTCGTCAATATCACTTATCCAAGTTTTATTTTTATTTTCTTTCCTCCTCCGTCTATGTAAATGCTAAAACATATATATAATAAACACAAATTTGGTCACTGTACCCTTTGAAACAATGTGGTTAGCGAGATAGCACCTTAGGGTCAGACAAAAGGCGAGAAGTCGATAGATATTGCATTCTGGAGAACAAGAACAAGACACATAGATACAATAGTAAAAAATCAATGCATGAACAATGCAGACCTTAACAAATAAACCTGTATGATGAATTACAGGAATGAATTCAATTGGATCCACTTGGCACCGCGGCGGTCTACAGGGCTTGACCCAAAATGCTATCCAAGCACGAACTCCGGGAGTTCGGATATGAGAAGCCCTCTCGTTTTGCAGCCAGATCATAATACAGAAATGTAGTGTCGAAAGTAAAATGTCTGAAGTGATGACTGCAACAATAGAGCAAAATTCAGTTTAACCAAATATTTTATCATGAAAATGATTAATTCTGTGCAATTTGGTTACCTCCAATTCATTTGTATCAAGTGTGTTGTCCATTAATTATAAACATTAAACTACGAAATATCCAACTTTAACTTTTAGTTTTGAAATGGCAAAGAAAATGTGGTAAAGTTTGTACTGAGTAAAAAGCTACATAAACAAACGTGGAATATGTAGTAATTTTTGTATGGAGTGAAAAGCTGCATAAACAAACATGTGGTACATTTTATCAGTATGAACTTGCGCTTGTTGAAATCGAGTACACTGATACCTTAAGAGTGAAAATCATTGAAAATGACGACAAAGATTTTTGGTTGCAAAATGTGATTTCTTAAATCTCAAAAACGGAAAATTTGAAAATAGTATTGTTGATAGAAATTATTCGCAGGGGCACGAATGAAAAGTCTGTAAATATTCCTAACGACAGAATGTATGGCTAGATAAAAAATAAACAAAACTGCTACGGCTAAATGCAATTATGTTTTAAAAAAACGGTAAAGTATTTCATAAAATACAAAACAATTACTCTTGGTAAACATTTATAAAATGCTCTTGAGGGTGTCAATTTAAAAGGAATTAATCAAAATTTATAAAGGCTAATGGATTTTTACATCGCTTAACATATGGTTGATATACATTTGTCTATTAATCTTTATGATCGTCGGCCTTACTCACTCTATCGATCCTCACAGACATATTACGACATTAGCCATTAATGTAATTATTTTGATAAAAATAATTATGAGGCATAAGGAAAACGCAGTTAGTTTGGTTCATCGTTGTGGATGGCAAAATGAATTTCTTTACTGATTGCCAGCAATATTCGGCAATCAGTGGTCATGGGAACATTACCATGGGTAGAGACAATCGGAGACACACGGGTCACCTATCAAAAAAGTTTAAATAACAAATATCTTTAGTCCATGTATGCAACGATGTTTTAATGATTTCTGAACGTAATCTTTGTATTACCAGTAGATCAAGGATGTCGTTACAATGTACCATTAACTAATTAAACCGTTTACCAAATTCTATCAACAATATATTAAAGATTTGATTTTAACTGAAAAATTATAAAAAAGGGATATCACACCCAACTTTGCAAGGGCAAGATGTAAATACAGCTCGTAAATTTTAACACAGCCCATTAGGACTTGAAAACTCTCATCAAAACTAATCTTGGTCAATATTTTGTTATATTATTGTCCCACATGCTGTCGATACTTTTTAAATTTTTTTTGGACGCGTTACAAGGTTTGCTGGATTTGACTGCCTCTTTCGGTATCTTTGGATATGAATACTTCCGTTTACGATATTTGGATCTCGGATTGCCTATGTCTTCGTTCTAATGAGAAATTCTTTCCTAAAATTTCGATTTTCATGCAATTATGAATAAAAATAAAGCAGTTAAAATTCAAACACAGGTTTAGTTGCAATGTTAAATTGCAAAACTGGAAACCGGATGTCACAAAATAACGAGGAAGGTGATCAAAACATTTTTGATATAAGAAAAACTTCTACACTCAACTTCGAAAAATGATGAAATTTTAAAATATTAAACTTTGTGGTCGTACATTTCAGTTGAACCTTTTTTTCAATTTTTGAGATTTCAAAAAGTCTCAGAAAATGAGAAAATAAAAGTTCGGTTTTTTGTATGAATCTGAAGCTTGGGTTGAAATGAACATTTTGTAAAAATTTCAGGTCGATATCTACATTTTTGACAAAGTAATGGACCAAGAAAGTTATAAGTCCAAAGTAAATGCGTTAAACTGTTATGTTTTTTATCTTTTTTTTACCAATAAATATTTCAAATTTGCGTTGAATCCGAATTACATGTATGTAACACATTATAAATTTATGGGACTATCACCCTTGCAAATTTTAAGAAATGCCAATCAAAATGGAATGGTAAATAGGTAATTCTACAATACCTGCAATTTCACGTACTCCACAAACGGTGTAAATGTGGATATTAAAAAAAATCGAAAGGTCTGCTTCAATACCTCAAATCCGATTCCATAAAATTTTGTACAAGTATTCAAATGTTTGACTTTTCAACTTTTTATACCACGATACCACATTCACAACTTAAAAACCGACTTAAGAAATCGAAGCATCAGGGTTTGTTAAACAGAATAGAAATCCAAGGTAAAAATTTGTCTTACTTTGTAAGAGAACACACCGCTTGTTCCAATAAATACTGTGAAGGTATTTTTTCAAAATGCTGGACTTTATGAATGACAACATTTTGTAGAGTTTGGTGGGCGAGCATCTCAGTGGACCGTTGGCATTCCAATGGGCACAGATTATGCGCTACTGCTGGCCGACTTGTTTTTGTACTCGTATGGAGCAGAATTCGTTCAGGAACACCTGCGATATGACAAAAAGAAATGTGCCAGATCATTTAATGTTGCTTTTCGCTATATCGATGATGGTTTGTCATTGAGTGATCCTACGTTTAGTTAACATCTTCCACCAAATAACAGTCGAAATTAATCTTCAACAAGTCCCTTTACGCTGCTGTCTATTAATAAAAAAACGACTACTGAAAAAAATCCAATTTGAATTGTTTCTTAGGTATGCACGATGTTTTCCAATAAGAACGTACAAATTCTATGAACATATATGCTGAATACTTGAATGTTCAATTTTCTGTATTATCTGCCATTACACATTACTTGTGACCAGGTTTGTCCATTTCAATTAGATTGAAACGCTTTTATATATTTTGGTCAATTAATATGGAAAAAGGGAGATGTGGTATGACAGTTAACGAGTAAATCTCACACTTCTACAGGCAAATCTTCTTTATACATTATTATTATACATATGTGGGTAAAGCTATAATATATTAGCTAAAAACGTTCAATATTGAGTCTGAAATAAACATTCCTTACTTGATTTATAAAAATATCGTAGGTTATATGCCTTGTAAGCAATTGCATATACACATGTAATAGTTGAATGTACTTTAAACCTTATACCTGAAAACACCTAATAATATTTGATAAGAAGCAGCGGAAATGCTAAAAATGGAAATATAACTACATAATAAAGCTTTTAAGGATAAGCAGTTAAACTTTATCATTTTTATAGATTTGATTTTGAGCCATATATTGAATATCTGTTAACATGTTTTATCAAAGAGGTTTTCATACATCACTAAATAATGCAATTTTTCAATTGAATTACCTATCCTTTGATACAATCATAGAAAAATAAACTATATATTATAATATCCTATTTGCAGTCAGCTAAAGGACATTAATTTCAAACAACACAGACGAAGTATTAATATATTTAACTAAAGCTAAGAAGCTAATTGAAAATATATCTCTGTCTTTTCTAATCCGGATAGGCTGATTACCTATCAAATGCATTTTTGGGTCAGATTCCAAAAATAAATGTTCATCGACGGGAGAATAAAATATTTTTTGCTGGATACAACAGCAGTCTCCCCCTTTCTTAGATGCTCCAGCTGACATAAGGCAAATAGGAATACGTTCTGTCTTCAGTATTAGTTTGCTTCATTTTGAACATTAGCCACACAGGAAACGAGGACAGTTTTATTGCCGCTACACCCTTCCCTTCCGTAAGTATTACATTCTTGTTTATGTATTTTTTTTTATCACGAGTGATTCGTCTGTGATTCAACATTGAGTTACATATATCCGTTAATATGAGTGATATAGAGATAGCCACAGAAGTGCTAGGTTGGTTAAAAAAAGAAAATTTGTTAACACAACCGATCAGTCACAAGCATTGCTTGCGGCACCCATGTTTATTTTGCCAATCTAAATAGCGAATATTTCACAGGACCTTTCATACATACATGTACTCATAAAAATGGCGTTGAGATTCTAAACGGAATCCTAAGCACATTCATGAAGTCTTTTTACGCCAAAAACGTCTAAACGCGTTTAAAATCTAAAAACGTTTAGATCTAAGTGTTTAGAATCTAAACGCATTGAGACGAAATAACACTGCCAATTATGCAATATTTATGGTTTCTATGTAATTGTTATATTTCTTTGTATATTTTACTAGAACTTTCATGGGAAGGAACTTCCTTCCAACAGTTTTGATCTGTGCATCAGAGATCTATATTTAAAATTTCTCTTGATGTCGAAGAATTTATTAGAAAATGAAACATACCTATTTTATGATGTCTTGGCGTTGGTTTTTAGTATTTTTTTTTTTTTATCAAATTCAAGTATTTATGTAAAACACCGGTGAATGTAAAAAATAGTTATTTTTTATCAAATAAAATGTGTAAAACAAGTATCATTTAAAAAGGTAATTTGAATAATTTAAAAAACAAATGGATAGTTTTATATTTTAAGGATTTTAAGAAGGGCGATAATTTTTGTGTTTTGATATTTAAAATCTAAACGTGTTTAGGGAATGCAGTGTTTCCTTTCTTATGCGTAGGATATGAACACAATCCTAAACATGTCTAGATCTAAACGTGTTTACAAAGTGTTTAAATTCTAATCGCCGTTTTTACACTGTGAAATGAACAGTAACGACATGGCGTAAATGTCAAGGAGATCACTACATGTCTTCGTGGCCTCTACTGGTGGACCAGAGGTTCCGACGATATTCCACAGGCCAGTAATCAGACTTGTCTAACATGCGATTTATCAAATAAATAAATGTTCAATAGAAATTTGCACTATTTGTTTACATTCTAAACCGCTAAAATACGAAGCGGCTTCGACACGTATTGCACTGACTTGTTGTCCCTACCGCTTTAGTAGGCGCAACGTCCTATTTCACCTTTGTTCGGATTAGAGTACCTTTCCTATGTTTGGATCTCGGATATCTAATGTTTTGTTTCTTATGCTACGGATGAGAGGTAGCTCTTTGAAATGCACATAAGCTCTTATTACTTAATGTATATTAGTAAAAAAAAAGAAACGTTACAGCTTAATGCATTTACTATGGACTTTAAACTTTCTTGCTCGATAACTTTGTCAAAAGTGTATATATCGACCTGAAATTTTTACAGAATGTTCAGCGCAACCTAAACTTCAGATTCATGCAAAAAACCGAAATTTCATTTTCTCATTTTTTGAGATTTCAAAAATTGCTTTTTTGTCCCAAAAATTGAAAAAAAAATTAAATTAATCTGAAATTTACGACCACAAAGTGCAACATTTCAAAATTTCAACATTTTCCGAGGTTTAGGGTAGAAGTTTTTCTTATTTCAAAAATGTTTCGATCACCTTTCTCGTTATTTTGTGACATCCGGTTTCCAGTTTTGCAATTTGACATTACAAATAAACCACTGATTTTTTGTGTTTCAATTTTTTAACTGCTTTATTTGTATTCATAATAGCATGTAGATTGAAATTTTATGAATCAATATTTCTAGAAAAGCGTATAGATTTAATAGGATGAAGTTTAAGGTGTGTAACGTTTGTTTTTTGTCTAGTATATGTTGAAAAAAGGAATTCGAAGATACCAAAGGGGCAGACAGAAGATACATCTTTCTGACATTATAATTTGAAAATTTCCCTGGTTGCTATGATCGCTATATTTGGCTTATAAGCGTTCATAACGTCATGAATTGTTTATTTCAAATGTAATTAGAAATTCATAACTTTGAGTTATCTTACTGTTTTTTAACCTTGAGCATGTCTGATGAAAATAAATACAGGAAAGCCCTTTACACGCAGTTTAATTTGGCTTTCGGATATTGGTTAAAAACGTGTGTACAATGAAAGATGTTGATCGTGTTTTTCTTTTAAAAGACTCCCCGTACTTTAGTTGTTTTCGGGTACTGGACAAGGCAAAATAATTATGTACATGCAGTTATATTAGTTAAAACATCTTTCTACTACAATACCGAATACCTTAGCAGGTGTGGAAATGTGCATGTCATTCATGTGATTTTACAACACATGTGATTATTCTCTTATCAGAAGGTATCTTTCAGGTTCGTGAATTATATTTTATTTACACATTCCCATAGGCATACTGCATGACTTATATGCTAGTTAGCCTTACACAGCTGCAGATTTGATACAAAATTTAAGGATCATCCATATGTTTTTCACAGTTGTGATTAAATCTAAAACATGGAACTTAAGTCAAACACTGTACTTCAAAATAAGAGAGGTAGCTAGAGAAATGACGCAAATGGTCAGAAAAAGCGGATAATATAAAAATACGAGATGTGGCATGGTTGTCCATGAGACAGCCACCCACCAAATAACATTCGAGAAAAAACTTCTACGGGTCCTATCAAAGTCTTCAATAAAGAGTCAATACCATAACGGCATCTGTAAAAGGCCCCAAAACACAAAATGTGAAACTATTCATAAAACACGACAATCGTCCTAATACATTAAACAAATGGTGAACGAATAACAATAAATGACTATTAAAAACAACGACAACCACTGGACTAGAGGTTTCTGACTTATGAAAGGCATATTTAGTTTATGGCGATGTTAAACCAGTTTTGAGCGCTCAATCCTCCCATAATATGGTACATTGGTGTGACCAAACTGAAATATAAACACACGATAAAAATAAGTTGAAATAGATTTATCCCTTGAAAACGATACTGAAAACCAACAATATATTCAAAATAATACAAGATACAACAAAAGTATCGACCTGGAAAGAGTACTCACAGTTGCTGTCTAGTAATTAAAAACCCCAAAACAACCAATCATGGAACTAAGTTTTCCTTAACAATGGTATCAATGCAAAGCACTTGGATTTAGTGTTACAAATATCATAAGAAGTCAACGAAAACATGGAATTGTGCAAATGCCAATCTAAAAATATATAACCAGGAAGTTGAAAATATTTTTACAAATAATTATACAATGTTTAACAAGAAAGTCAATATCAGTCTAAATAAAAACCATATTTAAAAATTTAATAATATTTTGTGACGATATCCTCTACGTATAAGTTTATTAAGATGAATTTCAAGAACATATGGATGTAGTTTAAGATACGAGCTTTATTTCCCACGTGTCCTTAAAAAAGGATGCCATTTTCTGTTTTTGTCAGATGATTGCAAGTACATAAAAAATTTGTTACCAAATATATCATAAATATTTATTTTTTAAATAATTTAGTAAATGTTGTAATTGTTAGGTGGTAACGATATCTTTGACTTAATAATTTGTCAGTTATACAGAGTCTGCGTTCATTAAAATCTGACACCTCGATACAAACATAGGCATAACGAAATGCGAATATATACACCGTATGAAGGAGCCAAGGAAAGGGAAATTTACAACTCGAGTTGGGAAATCGTCCCTTAAAATATAAATATCTTAATCAAAAAATAGCCATTTGAGGCTATTGTTACTGGCTTTATCAAATCTGCAATTAAAGGAACAAAATGTGTTCCCATTAGAATTCCTACGACCTGTCTATAAATTGTATTGCCGAAACGGACAAAAATTGTATCAAGAAGGAAATTGGCAGAATCAATAACATTAAGTATATCTTTTATATTTGTCTATTTATCAGAGAAAAATGACCTTTCTCTACTACAGAAAAGGTGCTTATACTTTGCTTTATCGAAACACAATTCAATCAAAATCGAGCAGTAAGTTTAGATGATGTGCCACTAGGAAAAGATCAAAGTTTATCCGGGAACCGGATATTTCATAAAGGCGAACCACATTTTGTGTCGAACGTTACATTTCTTGTGTGATGACTTCAACACTGCAGCAAAATCCTAGTTTACCAATGTTTTCTATCTTTCATACGTATTTCTAGGAATAACCTTCCTTTATAGAACATAAATAAACTAAAATTCGAGATCCAAACTAGAATAAGAACTTTAATCCAAACAAATCGGAAGAGGTAGACCAATCTGGCGGCAAGGATATCTATTACCTGTAACGATTTTTGAAGCGTGTCTGTTATTTTAGCCGTTTAGAACTTAAAAAGATACTGTATAAATTCCTGCAAAATAAATTGTGATGAATTTCATGTCAGACAAGTCTGACAACTGGGCTAGTGAATACCCACGGGGACCTCTTATCACTATCATTGGCATAAATATTTGTTTGAACAGTTTTTGTGTCAACGACTGAAACCCGTCAAAGAAATCATTGCATAGGACAATGCCCTCGAGTAACGTAAAAGCTGCGAGATTCATCACCCGCTGGGGCAACTATTATGTTTTTCCCAAAGTTGACTTAAAGGCTGTATTTCATGATTTCTGATGCAAGTCCAGAGTAGAATACTAATGCGAGAGATAAAACGTGCATAGTCCAAAGAGACAAGACAAATTTAAAAGAAACTAAAGGTAAAACGTAAACAAAAGGAAAATTGAATTTGTGAATTGTGGAATCTGTCTTAACTTTGCCTTAGATTTCTGCTTAAACGAAGGTTTCAGAATTCTAATTGTTCCTATGAAAATGATTAATGTTTTTATGCATTTTGGTTACCTTAAAGCCATTTGTAACAAAGGTGTGTTGCCTATTCATTGTGAACAAACTGCAACCTTTAATTTTGAAATAGCAAGAACAAATGGTAAAGCTAGGTGTAACAAGCTACATGAACAAACATGTGGTAAAATTTCTCAGTATGAGCTTGCTATGCTGAATTCAAGTACACTGGTACCAAAATGGTAAAAAAAATAATTGAAAATGACAAAATTCTGGTGACAATTTTTTTTTAAATCTCAGAATCAGAAAAATTTGAAAGTATTGTAATCGATAGAAATTGTTTGCAGGTCCAAAAATGATAAGCTGCAAATATTCCCGATGACAGAATGTGGCAAGATGACAATTAAACTTAAAAGCAGTAAAATAAAGCATTAAGTGCAAAACAATAACTCTTGGGTAAAGATATACCAAATGCTTTAGAGAGTGTAAACGTAAAAGGAATAAATAAACTTTCAAAAGGCTAATGGAATTTTACATAACTGAACATATGGTTAATTTCCATGTACCGAAGTGGTAAAAAAATAATTTTAAATGACGAAATAAAAATTTAGTGACAAAGTTTTACATTTTAATCTCAAAAACAGGAAAATTTAAAATAGCATTGTCTATTGAAATTGTTCGCAGGCGCAAAAATGATAAGCATGCATTTATTTCTAATTTCAGTAATGGCAAAATGATAACAAAATAAAATAGCTACTGCTTTAGGGAGTATTCGCTTAAAAACGGTACGGTATATCATAAAGTGTAGAAAAATTACTCTTGGGTAAACATATACCAAATGCTTTAGAAAAAAGTAAAATTAAAAGGAATAAATAAAACTTAATACGCTAATGGATTTTTACATCACTGAACATATGGTTAATATTTATTTGTCTATTTATCTTAACGTTTGTCGGCCTTACTGAATCGACCTTCACAGTCATAATGCAACATTAGTCATTAATGTAATTATTGTGATAGAATAGTTATGATGCCTTAGGAAAACGCAGTTATTTCGTTTAATCGCCATGGATGGCAATAGAATTATTTAACTATTGCCAGTATTAATAGTATT
>JARWCS010055668.1:0-15997 GCA_034783895.1 Geukensia demissa | reverse complement strand
TCTATCTTTCAGTAGGACTCAAAATGAAACAAATCCATGTGTTAATTTTAATATGTTAGTAAATCGAGTAAGAATACTTTGTTTTGATTTGCACAATTTTTGCATATGTTCTTAGTCTGATTTGTTGATTTAGTATATTGACACCTAAAGTCATTAAAACGAGCTTTTCTTGTGCTTTTTTCTGCTTAGTTTTATTCTATAGGCCATACGAAGTAAAAGAACACATCCAAAGTTCACATAAACCATCCGGTTTCTGATTTATGGACGAAAATGTTGTTTTGTTTCCTAAAGATTTTTGGAAGACATTTGCAATTTTTCAAGTCAAAGCTAAAATGGCATTACTGTACATGAATTTTTTTATCCAGTTTGCTTTAAAACCATATACTTTTGTCTAGCAAATAGAAAAAACATGTTTTTAACTCAAACATTTACAGCTCTTTTATAGAAAAGGTCGAAAAATAACAAAATTAGACCCTCCACCCATTTTTATAGGCATGTCTGTTATGTCAGGAAATATGCATATCCCATCATTTTATACCACATAGGATCTTCTCAAATGATGAAATATAGTGTCTAGTCACATTTTAGACAGCAACAGTCCATGCCACTAACATTTTCTGAAGGTAACAAGTTTTATTGATTTTTTGGTCAAATGGGCTTTTGGTCCGCAGTTTTATTTTTTCTGCCAAAAGCAAAGATTTGATATAATAATGAAGTTTCATGTCATTTTGAAAAAGGAAACACATAAAATATTTCTGTGTAAAATATTAGCAAAATTGCAGAAGGGGTCGACTCTGTGACACTGGTTTTAGACGTTTTGTGTAGATGTTGGTAAAAATATTATGTAATCACCAATATCGTACTGAAATTTGACACCAATAATTTTTTCTCGGAAAATTTGTAATAAATCGAAATAATCATTTGAAGCATATCTAGCCTACATCACTAGAAATGAACAAAATTAGACCCAAATTAATCCAAATAAATTTATCTTTCAGTAGGACTCAAAACGAAACAAATCTGTGCGTTAATTTTAATATGTTAGTAAATCGAGTAAGAATACTTTTTGAATTGCACTATTTTTGTGTATGTTCTTAATCTGATTGGTTGATTTAGTATATTGACACCTTTACCAAGTTTATGTTTTCCAAACAGTATGAACAAGTTAATTTGACTAAATGTTTACAACTGCAATATTTACAGGTTGTTATACGGACTGGACCGATGGCAATAATGGGCTTTCAAGTTTTTCTTTCATACATTAAAAAATTTGTCTTGGAATGGGACACTACAGTTAATTCATTACATCCATAATTCGCTTCATCCCAGTTAGACCCCCTAAAGATTTTTTTAATTTTTCATAAATGCCAATGTTGTGTGAATTATGCCAAAAATAATATTTATTTTTACTGCTTATTCATGAATCATTTAACAAATACAGTTGGTGAGAAAATATGTGACAATTTTTTTTAGTTCACTATAACTGGAGATAATAATAATATGTTTTGAATGTCATGGATTTGAAAAAAGTTGTTTAAAGCAGAAATATTATTATAAATAATTTAATTGCTTATAAACATGTTTTCATAATTTAAACAAAGATTTTTTCAGGGATACAGCAATAAACGTAAATTGGCTTTAAATGTGTTGGTGTTTGGCCGTAACTCTCAGTATATCACGTTCAATATTACAAATAGTAAACTGTATTGTAAAAGCCACACACTTCAGGTAAAGAATAGAAAATATTTCTCTAATGTTCTTTTATATGAATTCAAGTTGAAAAGTGCTTTGAATATCAGTGATGTTCATTTTCTTCATTTTTAGTTAACAAGGGAAGATAACTCATAAATACCAAATAAATAAGAAGAGTCTATAAATCTGATATCCCTGCAAGTTAGATGTCTAGTCTCTACTGAGAGATTTTCTTGAAAATTAATTCTTTGGCAATTATAAGTTGCCATATTTTTTGATTTAGTAATTATAAATACTGTGAGGAAGATAGGTTGTCACATCCTTTTTAGAATTACAACAGTAGTATATGTATATAAATAGCCCTTTTTAAAAACTCATTTCCAAAAGTAATGTATAAAAACTCTAAGTTCCATTTCTTATTATTACTTATTTTTGTTGTATAAAAATTTAAGTTCCATTTTTTATTATTACTTATTTTTGTTGTATAAAAAAATCTAAGTTCCATTTCTTAAAATTGATTATTTTTGTTGTATAAAAAATCTAAGTTCCATTTCTTATTATTACTTATTTTTGTTGTATAAAAAGTCTAAGGTCCATATCTTATTATTAATTTATTTTTGATAACACATAACCATACAAAGCAATAATTGAAGGGGTAGAAAACAATTGTAAAGGGAGTGATGACTGCTTGTAATGACCAAATTGATTCAGTGTTTATTAAATATAAATAAGTACACAGGCCGTAATTGCTTGTGGTAATTAAAACCAATTGTGAACCTTGAAATTGCTTATCACTCCTGGTGTTCAGCCTTTTATCAACTGTGGTACTATCCACAAAGCATCCTATTTCAAACATATCTTAATTTTACAGCAGTCAGGTTTCTGGAAATGAGTTTTTAAAAGGGCTAATAGGGTTGTCCACGTATGTACTAAAAAAGTCCTAGATTCTCATCCGCCCTTTCTTCACCCCCTGCCCCCAGTTTTTATTGCTATTTTGATTTAATTTAATTGGTCCTTAGAATATGTGATATGATTGTCCACGAGACAGCCATGGAAATCCTGAAAATCTCAAACTCTTTGACATAAAAACATATAATTCTTACAAGACAGAGCCAGAGGTGATACACAGATTATCATAGTTGAGAGTAAATCTTAGTTAACACTCAGATTCATGTTGCCTTGTAAAATTTGACCTTAACCTTTAATTCATTTTTTTATTTAGCCTAACCTTTATTTTTTCATCTTTGATTTTCATTGTTCCCTTACATACAAATTTGGATGAGAATCTAGGATTTATTTTTTCCTTCGGAGAAACATCAGTCAGGTATCTGCCCCTACTTACGTTGGTTTGGGAGATATTCTTGGTGTTGGATGTTAGTGAGATATTGATGTTTCCTGTTGGTTTAGGAGATATTCTTGGTGTAGGAGATATATAGTGAGATATTGATATTTTCTGTTGGTTTAGGAGATATATCATTATCTTCTCTCTGTTGCTGTAGGATCATTTTCTGTTTGTTGGTGTTGGAGATTATCTCCCTTTCCAAATGTAGTTAAGGGCAGATACCTGACTGATGTTTCTCAATACTACACTATATAGAATCCTGGAATATGAATTTTATACAAGTGAACACAGCCATATATATAGATTTAAGTTTCTATAAATAATGGAACAAGAAGACACCCTGAATTATAAGTATTTCCTTCAGATGCAGCCGTAACCATTAGCTTATTTTGGACTCCTGTATATTTTGATTTTTTTATTCTGATGTCTACTTGTAAATTGTCTAGTATTTTTAACCTGATTTCCAAGTTCCCGATCAAAGTTACACTTCTGAAAAAAAAATTTTGTTTTGCTAAATCATTTGGTTTCATATTTTTATGACCCAAGGTCTTATTTTGCTGCATATTTTTTCAAAGGATTTATGATAGTCTCAGTGAAAAGTGCAGAAGCTGGACATATTGATACTGTTTCTGGCAGTGGAGGTGTCAGTAATTGAAAACTCTGTTTATCTTAGTTGTTGGTCTGTAGTAGTTGCAGCAATAAATGTACAGCACAAATTAACACTTGATGGCACCAAACCCCAGTTATTTATGAGATGACCACTCTTAAGTTTTTTGCAAGCAGTTTCTGCAAACTGAACCAGTAGACCTAACACCTTGATATATTTATGGCTGTGTTCATTTGGTATTGAGTTGTGTGTATACAAGTACATCCAGATTCCACACCCACTTGATGGTCCTACCCCGTCATTTATGCATAAGCAAACACTTGTTAGTTCTTTGCAAGCAGCTTGTATAACCCCAACCAGTAGTCAGGCCACTTGATATTTGATTTGGAGTTCGGTCAATATCAGTTCCATGCTCATTTGATGGCCCCACCCCACAGTTTTGCATGAACAGTCATGTTATTGTTTTTTTTACAAACAGTTTGTACTGTGGAAATGTGGTCATAGGCACTCAGGTAAAAGAATTGTCAAACTTAAACCATGTCAGATTAATGATGTAAACTTATAAATCTGACAACAGGGTGAACAGGTCACACAAGGTTCTTGTGAATCTCATTTTTGGTGAAGTTGATTTTTGCAACAACAAAAAAAGTTAAAAATAGACGAGTACCTAAAAAATTGTTTATAAAAAAAAAATAAAATAAAAAATGTTGGAAATGGACTAGTTCCTAAGAAATTGTTTATAAAAAAAAATTAAAAAATAAAACAGTTCCTAAGGAAATTGTTTATAAAAAAAAATTATAAAAAATAAATAAGAGTTCCTAAGAAATTGTTTATAAAAAAATTATAAAAAATAAATAAAAGAGTTCCTAAGAAATTGTTTATAAAAACAAAAATTTAAAAAAAATAAATAAAAGAGTTCCTAAGAAATTGTTTATAAAAAAAATAATAAAATAAAAAAAAACAAAAAAAAAGATTGGAAATTGATGAAATCAAAAGAAATTGTTTATAATTTTTTTTTTTTTTAAAGACAAGTTTCTAAGAATTTTTTTATGATAAAAAAATTAAAAAAAGGTTGGAAATGGACAAGTTCCTAAGAAATTTTGTTTCATATTTTTATGACCCAGGGTCTTATATGGCTGCATATTTATCCAAAGGATTTATGATCAGTCTCAGTGAAAAGTGCAGAAGCTGGACATATTGATACTGTTTCTGGCAGTGGATGTATCAGTAATTGATACTGTTTCTGGCAGTGGATGTATCAGTAATTGATACTGTTTCTGGCAGTGGAGGTGTCAGAAAACTCTGCTTATCTTAGTTGTTGGTCTGTAGTAGTTGCTTCGATAAAGGTACAGCACAAATCAACACTTGATGGCACCATACCTCAATTATTCATGAGATGACCACTCTTAAGATTTTTGCAAGCAGTTCCAACAAACTGAACCAGTAGACATAGCATCTTGATACATGTATATTTATGGCTATGTTCATTTGGTATGGAGTTGTGTATATAGAAGTTATTCAGATTCCACTTGATGATTCTGCCCCATCAATTATGCATAAGCAAACACTTGTAAGTTTTTTGCAAGCAGCTTGTATAACCACAACCAGTAGTCAGGCCACTTGATATTTGATTTGGAGTTCGGTCAATATCAGTTCCATGCTCATTTGATGGCCCCACCCCACAGTTTTGCATGAACAGTCATGTTATTGTTTTTTTTACAAACAGTTTGTACTGTGGAAATGTGGTCATAGGCACTCAGGTAAAAGAATTGTCAAACTTAAACCATGTCAGATTAATGATGTAAACTTATAAATCTGACAACAGGGTGAACAGGTCACACAAGGTTCTTGTGAATCTCATTTTTGGTGAAGTTGATTTTTGCAACAAAAAAAAAGTTAAAAATAGACGAGTTCCTAAGAAATTGTTTATAAAAAAAATAAAATATTAAAATTAAAATAATAAAGGTTGGAAATGGTAAAGTTCCTAAGAAATTGCTCTTATATATAAATAAAATTAAGACAAGTTCTTAAAAATTTTTATATAAAAAAAGGTTGGAAATGGACAAGTTCCTAAGAAATTGTTTATAAAAAAAATAAAAAAATAAACACGAGTTCCTAAGAATTTTTTTTATAAAAACAAAATTAAAAAAAGGTTGGAAATGGACTAGTTCCTAAGAAATTGTTTTAAAAAGAAAGAAAAAAAAAGGTTCTTCTGCTTTAAACCAAACAATCTAACATTACATTTTTGTCGATTACTTTAAATCATTCCTAGCCATTTCCAAAATGTCATCCTGGAAATTTTATGTAGAATTATGGGGTTTTTGAGAGTTTTTAGTTGGCTTACAATAAATCAGTCTTTCTCTTTTTTGTTTGGAAATTTTGTTTCATCATAGGTTCTATATGAATTATTATAATTCAATTAATTTTTTTTTTTTTTTGGGGGGGGGGAGGGGGGTAAAACTAATCTTCAAACAGCTTATATAAAACAGTTAAGGAGAAGGGGGAGATAATGGTTGGGTGCTGGGCCCAATGAACCAATTTTTTTTTCATTTTTTAGTTGGTTGAAAATGGACGAGTTCCTAAGAAATTTTTTATTCAAATTAAAAATTTAAAAAAAAATATAAGGTTCTTCCATTTTCAACCAAAAAACCTAACATTACATTTTTGATGCCTCCTTGAAATGTGTTCAATATATTTCAAATCAATTGAAGTTCTATATACTATACTGTTTTTGACTGAATTGTAGCCTTTTGGAATCATCCCTAGCCATTTTCAAAAAGTCAGCCTTAAAACTTGATGTAGAATTGTCATGTATTTGAGAGTTTTGTTCCATCATAGATTCTATATGAACTAGTGTTCAATTATTTTTTTTTCGAGGGAGGGGGGGGGGGTAAACTAATTTTCAAACAGCTTATTTAAAACAGTAAAGAAGGGTGAGAGAATTGTTGGGTGCTTGGCCCAATGAACCAATTTTTTTTTCATTTTATAGTTGGTTGAAAATGGATGAGTTCCTAAGAAATTTTTTATTCAAAACGAAAATATAAAAAAAAAATAAAAGGTTCTTCCATTTTCAACCAAAAAACCTATTATTACATTTTTGATGCCTACTTGAAAAGCGTTCAATATATTTCAAATCAATTGAAGTTCTATATACTGTACTGTTTTTGACTGAATTGTAGCCCTTTTGGATTCATTCCTAGCCATTTTCAAAAAGTCAGCCTTAAAACTTGATGTAGAATTGTCGCATATTTGAAAGTTTTAAGTTGGCTAACAATAAATCAGTCTTTCTGTTTTTTGTTTAGAAATTTTGTTTCATCATAGATTCTATATGAATTGTTGTTCAATTATTTTTTTGGGGGGAGGGGGTAGGGGTTAAACTAATTTTCAAACAGTCTATGAAAAACTGTAAAGTAGAAGGGGGAGAGAATGGTTGGGTGCTTGGCCCAATGAACCAATTTTTTTTTTTCATTTTTTGTTGGTTGAAAATGGACGAGTTCCTAAGAAATTTTTTATTCAAAATAAAAATATAAAAAAAATATAAGGTTCTTCCATTTTCAACCAAAAAACCTTACATTACATTTTTGATGCCTACTTGAAAAGTGTTCAATATATTTCAAATCAATTGAAGTTCTATATACTGTACTGTTTTTGACTGAATTGTAGCCTTTTGGAATCATTGCTAGCCATTTTCAAAAAGTCAGCCTTAAAACTTGATGTAGAATTGTCGGGTATTTGAGATTTTTTATTTGGCTTACAATAAATCAGTCTTTCTCTTTTTTGTTTGGAAATTTTGTTTCATCATAGATTCCATATGAATTATTGTTCAATTATTTTTTTGGGGGGCAGAGGGGAGTAGGGGTTAAACTAATTTTCAAACAGTCTATAAAAACTGTAAAAGTAGAAGGGGGAGAGAATGTTGGGGTTTTTTGCCCAAAATCTGTTGGAAAGATGTCATTTTGAGCATTTTAAGGTATATTCTGGTAGCTATGGCAACCTGAAGCAAAGCATTTGCTGGCTTTTAGTAGAAGGGGCTTATTCTTTTCCAGCAATGAGCTGTGATAGTGCAGGCAGCATTGGTGTAATATTGCTCACAGCTTGCAGTTTTGAAACTAATTGGAGCAAAAAACTGATATTTTATTTTTGGTTAGACACACAATTAATCATCAAATCTCCGTGTAAGGTACAAAAATATGCATTGCGGCCTGTAAAATGTGTTGAAAAATACATGAGTTAGAAGACTTCCTTTTACCATATTAAGTAAATTTGTAAAAAGGATGAATTCAATGTCAGAGACTGCAGGAAATTGCTGAAAGTTCATTATAGAATTTTACATAGGTCTTTCAGTCACATATTTATATGTAAAGACCATTATTATTATAAAACCTTAATTAAATTAGAAAGCAGTCTCTAATTTCTGGTTGTCTTAGGCTTTTAAATTGGTATAAAAGGCATTTAAATGAGAAAGTCTTATTTGATTTGAAGCATTTGGTTAAGACTGTATTATTTCCTAAAAAACAAATATTGTAAAAATTGTAGTATAAAATTGTAAAGGTTCTTCCAATTTCAATCATGTGATTCATTGTATGTGTAAAGAAAATTCATATTTTCATATAGAAATTGGTTTGTTATGTTACTACACTTGTGTAAAGAGTTCATGGTTGAAACTGGAATTTCCTCAGAAAAAAAATGTATAAAATGAAAAAGAAAAAAAAGAATTAGATATAAAAAGAAAAAAAAAAGAGAAAAAGAATGAAAAAAATATAAAAAGAAATGAAAAGAAAAAAAGAATGTAAAAAATATTAAAAGATAAAAAGTTAATCAAAAAAAAAAAAAACAATATAAGAAACAAAAAGAAAAAATACCATGAAATTGTAAATATATTATGTGTAATTTAAACAAAAATTGTAAAGGATCTTCCAATTTCAACTGTCAGTGTGATTAATTCTGATAACTGTTTTAACAAGAATTTTCAGACAAAAGTCAGTTTTATTTAGTTCTATCAAAATTACACCTCCGCAATGAATTTTAGTTGCAACTGGAAGTTCCTAAGTAGAAAAAATGTACAAGATATGAAAATAAATAAAAAAAAGAAAAATGAGAAAAAAAAATAAAAGGAAATAAAATTGTAAAGGGTTCTTCTTGTATCAGTGTAACTGCCAGTCTGTTGAACAAAAATCTCACCAATTGAAGAAAAATTTCATTCAAACATAAAATAGATATTTCTTTTATTATATGTTACCTGATACTAGAAGGATTTCTAAAAAATAAAAAACATGTAATAAAACTGAAAAATCAAACAAGTGTAAAGATAATACAGTTTTAACCAAAGGCTGATATTTTTATAAAGAAGACAAGACTTAATTCCAAAATCTCTAAAGTGTTTTGTTAGTATGTAAAATGTATCCTAATAATTTTATAAATTTGTGAGATCAGAATATTATTGTATGTTGTGATAACAGAACTCTCAACTAGAGAAAAATACATTATATGAGATATTAGAACTTAAGATGTATGTTATACAGTTCTTGATACAACGTTGTGACAATGAGTTAATATGTAGAACACCTTTACAACAACTCCTCAGCTTCCACAGGACAGTGTCAAACCAGTGAGATATTGGATTTATCACAAACATAACAACTCCTCAGCTTCCTCAGGACATTGTCAAACCAGTGAGATATTGGATTTATCACAAACATCATCATTTCAACATCTCGGCTTCCGTAGGACTTATTACAAAACTAAACCAGTGAGATACAGGATTTATCTCAAGCATCACCATTTATAAACAATTCAACTTTTGTTGGACAGAAATCAAAACCAGTTAGATACAGGATTTACCATAAACATCACCTTTCCAACCCCATCTCAGCAAGTTCTAAGAGAAGTGACTCAGCTTTGCTAATTATTGATATTGTGACAACTCAAGTTGTTATTCGACCAGAGTGAATGCTAGACATAGAAGTAAAATATGTACCTGGCAGATCTAGAAGCATTGATGTGTCTGGCAGATATAACAGGTAAAATCTTGTAACCATGCCTTTTCTCATCATTAAGATTTTCCCAGGGATGGATCTTGAATTTGGGTTAGTGGGGTAGAGTGAAACTGAACAAAGAAATTTCTGTGTACTTATAGGGAATGTACTGTTAACAGTAAGGCCAAGGTTGTACTATTCTTTTCTTTGTATCTGTTTGTAGATGGTTTTGAAAAAAAAATTTCTGCTGTTTTTTGTAATTGATGTTTAAATATAAAATAAAACAATCTCTTCAGTCTCACACTCTTACAGAGTCTTTGTCAATACCATCAAAATACACTGTGCAGCTAATGTTACCAATGATAATTGCAGGTTACATGCACTGTAAAAATACATTTTCTAAACACACAATGTGCTAACAACAGTTTCTTTGATTTTATTCTGATGATATTTTGGTGTTAATATTTTGACTTGGCACAAAAATCAAACAGTAGACAGCCTAAACCCATATCCGTGATTGCTTTAAGTATTAATTTTATGATTAATATTATATACATATTTAGTTTGTCGATTTTTGTTGGCTTAATAATACTTTATTTTAAATTGGCTTAATAATACTTTATTTTAAATTATCTTTAAAAAGCATGAGGAAAGACAATTTCATATAGAAATTATATGTACCCTATCTCATTGCTGTTCAAATGGGCTTACATTATCCTTTTTTTAACAGTGAAAAATTCATGTACACAAAATATTTCATATGCATGATCTTTAAAAATTGAAATCCTGATAGACTAATTTATAACATTGCAATGAGTTATATAAAAATATTTTTATTGAACTCTCTTTTTCAGGATATACTGTATAGTAAGCTACTTCCACAAATTCTCAAAAGCTATAGTTATTGACTGGAATACGAGAAGTTGATTACACAAATGACTGGAGTCTTGAGGGTACCTGACAAGCAATAGGTATGTTAGTTAATAAGTTTATGACAACATAGTTTTGACAGTTCATATTAAAGGATAGAGTAAAACTGTTAGTCATATGATTTGTGCCATATTCAAAAAGTTCAATATGCTTCCAAAAAATAATTGGTTTTCATTCTGAATTTTTTGTCTATAAGTCTTTGTGGGATAAATCTATTGATCTGCAATTTCCCTACATACTCTTAATGAAAAATACATCCATTTTAAAGTAAAAGTCTCCTTTTATAGTCTGAAAAATATGGTAATTGAACAATAAAACACAAAGCCTGCACCTTACATTACTGATAGAAGGGTGATAACTCTTAGTAGAGGGTAGTACAGGGGGGGTCCTGCGCACGGACGTACGAGAAATAAAATGTCTTGTCATGAAAAATTAGAAAATGGCTTGCATGTTGCATTTTGATAAAGACACGTGAAACACGACTAATAACGACCCTCTAACACGACAAAACGTGAAATAAAAATCGATAAAAACGTTGCGCGAAAATAACCCTGTACCACCCTCTTAGTACATTACTGATAGAAGGGTGATAACTCTTAGTACATTACTGAAAAAGGGTGATAACTCTTAGATCTGTGAACAATTAAATTGATAAGGATTTAGATTTGTGAAAATTTGCAGCACAATCCAACAGAAACATTGTTTATATTTCTTTAATTTACTCCAGTGTTGTACAAGAATAATACACATATTTTGGTGGAATTTGGTGTATGACTTATTCTGTACATGGACTAGTACTTATTCAAGATTTTGATTTAGATGAACATTGATCTCTCACATAAAAGATTTTATATAACATTCATTTTGTTTAGAAAAAAAAATTTGGGAAATCAAACTGAAATTTTAAGCTGAAAGCATCTACAATATAGCTGCAGATTTTGCATTTAAACGGATGACTTGCATGTATGTATGTACTGTACTTTAAAAATATGAATATTTATTTTATTTTCAGGCCAGTTAAACTTGGAAACAAAAATCAAATTCAGAAAGACAGCAGAATATGAGTGCAATTTTTCATGAACAAAAAGACTTGAAGTGTTCTGGTAAGTTAATTTTATAAGATCCCATCACACTGAACAACAAGGACTAGCAGTCACACTGAACAATCAACAGTTTCCATATTTCTATGTTTGTTCACTAAACAAAGACTAGCAGTGGACACAATACTGGATATTTAAGTAAACCATGCCATTGTAGGGCTAATGAGGAGATCATTTAATTCTTAGTTTTTGGGATGCAAATTGTTGGCTGTACTAAAAATGAAAAGATATGAGGTAAATGTCACAGAGACTGCTCTCCAACCACAAGAAAAACAGGGAATTAACACATCTCATGGTCTACACAAGGTCTTCATTACGGGTGGAACACACTCCTTTTGAAAAGCTATAAATCACAACCCCCCCCCCCACCCACCCACCCACCAAAAAAAAAATTGTATATATAAAATACTGATATCATACTCATCAAATAAACATAAAAATGTTATGTTATATGAACTTCTAATGCAACAGTGTTTGTAACATTGATTTTGATTGGATAACATTGAAATTCTCTTGGCATCAAATCCATTCAAGTCATGCAAGTGCAAATGATAAATGTTGAACAGATTGAACACAATTTTAATCATTTGCCTTAGAATGGAGAAAACAGTGTTGTAAGTGAAGATTTGCCAGCATAATTTTGATTTGCTGGTCACAAATATCTGTTTACAGGCTGCAAAACCCTGTCAACAGTTAACTTGAATTGCAACCATCAGAGCATCATTTGATGCCAGCAGTCTTCAAATACAATACTGTTACCTCATACATTTGTGAATAAAAACAAAATCAGAGGTTACATTCATATTAAGGCTTAAGTAATTTTCAAAAAAATATTTGTACAGAAAAACTTTCACATGAGTAAATATGTTAAAATGGTCTGACATTTTTAAGCATCTCCACTGATTGAAATTCTTCAAAGAATTTTTTTAGAGTTACTTCCCTTTGTATGTTTGTCAGACAGAATACAAATCATTTGTCATCTTGATTGTTACAAATATTGTGGTAATAATATTTCTTTAATAATTTTTACAGGTTAATTCCTGCATTGTTTGACACAGTGAGAATGACTTTGGGTATAAGTACTGAGACACCACTTGATTGGGGCTGAGATACCACTTGATTGGGGCTGAGACATCAATTGATTGGGGCTGAGAAACCACTTGATTGGGGCTGAGATACACTCAATTCAGGCTGAGACATCACTTGATTAGGGACTCTGGGACAAAATCATGTAAGTAATCAAGATATATCATGGATGACCCATGACCTTGTTATCAAATTTTAAACATTAAATTGAAATCAAAGACTGGGGAAAAATGGTATTTCAAAACTAGACCAAATCAAGATCTTGGGTTTTCCCATTTTAAAACAGGCCTTCAGGGTAATGTGACAAATATGAATTGTGACATTATAATAGAAACAATGCCCAATAATATTTGACACTCTCAAATGATAATACCTACAGTAGATACAACAATTTTTTACAAGTTTTGCAAACCTGATTATGCACAGATTAAAAATGGTTTAAAATTCAATGAAATTTGTAACCAAATAATTCTTAAAATGTAAGAATAATGCTTTGTAAACATAAATAAGTCCAATATTACATTTTATTGTATAGCAACGTTATATTCCCCGTAGAACGTAACCAAACGTTATCGTGCAATATTCCACGATATTGCATGCAGTGCAATATTCCACGATATTGCATGCAGTGCAATATTGCTCTGAAAAAGCGACGTCATTGATGTTGAATATAGATGCTTTTAGCATTTTAACGGTTTTGCTATACAGTAAAAGGGTTATTGCACGAATATTGATGAATATTATCCCTCGTAGAATATTTATTGCACTCGCAAGCTCTACTGGGGACAATATTCACCACTATTCGTGCAATAACCCTATATTATAATCATTTAATAATATCAATAGCATAGTATATGTGAAATAAAATCTATAAGGATAAGACTCTGTGATTGAATTATATTTATTTTTTATAGATGACCAACTTGATGTCCTAGAAGTGTTTCTGTAACTATTGATGACATGCTGTAAATAAAAGCAGTGGAACATAATTAAGAAACAGTTCAGATACTTATACTTATAGAAGACTGTTATAAAAGGAATGCAGAAAAAAATCGAGGCATTTCTAGTTAAGTGTGGACTGAGAGAAAAAATTTAATGCAATAAAACTTTTTGTTATTTTTTACAATATTTTTCAAGTGCTTATTTTTTACTGTAGTTATTATTGAGTGCAACATCTTTCAACTGGACTTTTGTCACATTAAGTTTTGACAAATAAGTTTTCACATTTAGGTGAGTTACCATCTTCGCAAGCTTAGGGTGACACTCAGATCGCCCCAGAGATGGGGGACCTGAGTGTCACCCTTGGCTAGTTAAGATGGTGAGTTACCAGCACCATTCATCATTATTGTGCTCATGACAAAGTTTATTTTGTTCTCTTAAAATGCAGGACTATTGGCATCGGCCATTACTGGACTGGTCCTTATGTGGTCCTCTTTGAAAATTTTAATTTACCACTTAGATGGCCTGTTATAGGTCCCATCCAAAGTCAGTTTAGAGATGTTTTTTTTCTGGATTTAAAAAAAAATTGTAAAGATTGGTCACTTTCATCTATTCAAGTTCAGTTTAATTAATTTTTTTTATAAATCCAATTTGACTTGAAGAAATGATAATAGTAGTTGAAAGTGGTCAGTCTGCAAAAGAGCTTTGTTAAATTAAATTCTGATAATTAATGTTAGTTGATTTTCATTTTGCCCTATAAAGTTAAGAGGACTTTTGGGATCCTGATATACCATACTCCGTTCCAAAGTAACTACCAAGTAGGTTTACAAATAGTTTTACAAGGAGTGATACCAGATCAAATTATTTAAAATTTATACATAGGTTTTTGTCTCCCCGTGACAAAAGTTGCTGGCAGTGAGACATAGCAGTCCAAATTCTGTTGCTGTCGTCCATGGCATCCACACTTTTTCAAACTCGCATAGTTTTGTGAAATCTGTATGGATATAAGTGAAACTTGCTCAACAGCTTCTTTATGCTCATTTTATATCCATATTAAATTTTGAAGAAATTAATTTTTATTTTTCAATATTTTAACGGGTAGAAAACTGGACATAGTCTGATTTTTGCTTGATTTTTGGTTAACCCTGACATTAAGTTTTTTTTTCAAAGTTCAAAAACTTCTTTGTCAAATCTTTATAGATAATGATGAAACTTGCTGAACAGCTTCTCTTAGGCATATATGGATATCATCCAAAGTTAAAATTGTTTTAATTTTTCAACATTCTGGCAGATAATTGGACTTAAGTTTTTTTCATTGAATCAGATAAAAGTTTTCAAAATTGGTACAGCTTTGTTAAATCTTGTGAGATGTTGCCAAAAGTAGTTCAAATGCTTCTCTATGTTGAAAATATATCCTACAGGATAAAATTTTGAAATTTTTATTTCTCAGTTTTTTGTGTTTTGACCAATGATTGGACTTAGTTTTTTTTTAAGTTTTGGTTAACCCTGAGGTTAAGTTTTTTTGCAAAGTTTAATAATTTTGCCAGATCTTTAAAGATAATATAATACTTGCTAATGATGTTCTTTATGCTTAATTTATATCATCCAGATTGAAAATTGGAAAAAAAAATTATCTATTTTGCCACATTTTGATGAGTAATTGGACTTTGTTTTTAGTTCGCCTCTACAAAGTAGATGGGGACTATTGGAGTACCCTTGGCGTCCATGGGGGTCCACAGATCTTTGAAATTAAAATACCTACATTCATATACTACACCAAGAATTGAGGTCACATGAGCTGTATTTCATGGTTGATTAATTTCAATTAAGTTTGAGTCTGACATAAGTTCTAGTAAAACATGACTTCAGATCATCAGACTTGATCCCACCCAAATTAGGTCACTTTGAACAATTTCATGCATCATTGACTTTGGTTAAGTTTTTCATCCTACTTGTTTCTTCACATACTGTGTGGCATACCATCCTGCAGTTTGGTGTGCAGATGCATCTTGGGGAGTCTGTCAGCATCCCACCCAATTTAGGTCACTTTGACCCACATTTCTTGCATCATTGACTGATTAAGTTTTTCGTCCTACATGTTTCCTCACATACTGTGTGGCCTACCATCATGCAGTTTGGTGTGCAGATGCATCTTGGGGAGTCTTTCAGTATCCCACCCAATTTAGGTCATTTTGACCCACATTTCATGCATCATTGACTTTGGTAACATTTTCGTCCAACTCGTTTCTTCACATACTGTGTGGCCTACCATCATGCAGGTTGGTGTGCAGATTTTACAAGTTTAATTTGTTAAAATACATACATT